>CAUYON010086084.1:0-28296 GCA_963573935.1 Arctocebus calabarensis | reverse complement strand
ACTTTATCACCCTTGGTAGAGTGCCGTGGCGTCACACTGCTCACAGCAACCTCCAGCTCTTGGGCTCAAGCGATTCTCTTGCCTCAGCCTCCCAAGTAGCTGGGACTACAGGCGCCTGCCACAGCGCCCGGCTATTTTTTTGTTTTGCAGTTCAGCCGAGGCCGGGCTTTAACCCGCCACCTTCTGTGGCTCAGCGAGTAGGGTGCCGGCCCCATATACCGAAGGTGGCTTCTTTCATTTCTTGTTTTACTATTTACCTAGAATTTGGAAAAGAACAGTAAGATCCAATATTATAGTTTAACTGAATGGAATGCCTGTTGTATTCTACTTTTAAATGTATTAATCTATCAGTTTGAAATTGTCTTTGTTTGATTAGGAAAGTTTACTGTTATTTATAGCTTACTATTTTGTTAAAAATGAATGTGAAATTTTATTAATGTATTCCTGTTGCATAAAAGGAATATATTTTAGTCCTGGCAAAATAGTATAGTATATAGACCATTACTTTACAAAGTCAAAATTACTCCATTAAGTTATTTACAGATATTTTCTTCATTTAGTAATAATTTTAAAGGAATATGATATACTTTACCTCTAAAGCCTGTTTCAGCTGTTCCTTTAGGAATGTGTTCTCAATCTCCAGAGTACGTGCTACTTTCTAGAAAGTTATAAAGAGGAAAAGGGTATTCACTTTGGTATTTTAAATATATTTTTACCATTATTAATTTTCTAAAATCTATAGTTAACCAAGATGATGAGTTCAATATACACTATACATTTGTCATACATAATAGTAGATAATACCTTAAGTTATAGCTTCCTATTGATTTTCCACAGGCAAACTGACCATGAATCTGGCCAATTAAAAGTGTTGTAAATTAAACATTTCATTTGTCCTTTGCTCTAGTCATAAAATATTTAAATAGAAACACATCAAATCTAACTGAAAGAACAATCTCTACTCTTAACATAGTTCTGACTTGTGAGAGTTACTCTCAAGAATTCTCCATTAATGGCTAGGTATAGCTCAGTGGCTAGGGCACCGGCCACATGCACTGGAGCTGGTGGGTCCAAACCTGTCCTGGGCCTGCTAAACAACAATGACAACAATAACAAAAAAATAACCAGGCCCTCTGGTGGGTGCCTGTAGTCTCAACTAGTTGGGAGGCTGAGGCAATAGAATCACTTAAGCCCAAGAGTTTGAGGTTGCAGTGAGCTGTGACACCACAGCACTCTATCAAGGGTGACAGTGTAAGACTCTGTCTCGAAAAACAAAAATTCTCCATTAAATAGAACACAGTTTGAGGACCATATTTAAAGTTCCCAGTTTTGCTTCTAATATGACATAGCAAATTTCTATTGGACAATTTCTACCACACATAAACTCTGGACAGAATATAAACATTAAGACTGGAGAGCAGGGAAAGAATCAAGAGTAGGTAGATTCTTGAGGGAAGGTGACACTTGGAAGAGGGAAAGAGGTCTAGGTATGATTCTCATTTATATGGCTCTTACTTTGAAGGCAGTCCCTGTCTGAGATATGCAGGGAGCCCAGTAGCTAAGAGAAAACTACCAGAGGACAGAGTATAGGAAAAACACAGTCACTAGAAAGGTGAGTGCAAGTCATACAAAGAAAAGAGCCATAGATAAGGAACCCTTTATAGAACTCTACCTAAATCTCTCCTAACTCCTGAACCACATATAAAAAGAGGAGACTATTTTGCAGCCTAACAAAAGCTCAAAAAACTAAAATGTAATTTGAGTTCCTACCTAAATATATAATTTGCATCTTGTATCCAATAATGTTAATTACATAGTAAATATTAGAAGTAATACAGTTTGTTTCAGAAGAATATAATAGAATTCAGAGTTTCAACAACATGATACCAAAATATCCAGGATACAACTTAGAAATTCTTGAAATTTGAAAAAACAGAAAAATGAGGCTTACTTTGAAAATAAAAGGCAATCAACAAAGTAGTGCCAAAACAATCCAGATTTTAAAATTAGCATATGAGACTTTTAAAGCATTTACTATAAAAATGTCCAATAAAAGGAAAATATGCACATAATGAATGAAATGATAAAAATCTCAATAGATAAATATAAACTATTAATATAAAGATAGTCAAATGAAAAATCCTGGTACTGAAAATTACAATATCTGAATTTTGAATTTTAATGTTTAGGTATAGGAATAGATTAAATATGACTCTAGACAAATCAGACCACTTGAAAAGATGTCAATAGAAAATATCTAATCTAAATACAAAGAACAAAGTTTTCCTAAAGTTAATATATGTTGAGGAACAGATAGAATAATATGAAATATGTAACAATTAATTGTAGAGAAGAAATGACAGAAAAATGAGGTAAAGAAGAAATTGTCCAGTAATAAGGCAGAAATTAGAAAACATACAGAGGACCCAGGATAGTATCTCTAGTCAGGAAAAGAAAAATTCTCAAAGTAAAAATCATTTGGCGTGGCGCCTGTGGCTCAACAGGCTAAGGCACCAGCCATGTACACCTGAGCTGGTGGGTTCGAATCCAGCCCGGGCCTACCAAACAATGATGGCTGCAACCAAAAATAAAAAAAAATGGCCGGGCGTTGTGGTGGGCACCTGTAGTCCCAGCTATTTGGGAGATGGAGGCAGAAGACTCACTTGAGCCCAGGAATTGGAGGTTGCTGTGAGCTGTGATGCCACAGCACTCTATCAAGGGTGACAACTTGAGGCTCTGTCTCAAAAAAAAAAAAGTAAAAATCATTTTAGAGCAAAGATAAATGCCACAATATGGAAAGTAAAATATACCTTTGGAGTTAAAGTTAAACCAAGGTTGTCGCTATAAGACACTAGCTAATACTTCAGAAAGATTTTGAAAGATTCTTCCTTCATCCTCTCAATTAGGTTAAAGGGTCTCTAATAATCTTAATAATATTGTTCTGCAGAAGCCTGACATACCTTAAGGAACGATCTATCTCAAACAGAATTATGAATGAGGTTTTCAGGGAAAAGAATCAACCACAATAACATACATGGAAAATACAGAAAGTTTTCAAGCACCATAATACACTAAAAAGGATAGAGATGTATAAAAATGAAAAAATTACAGGTGAAACTTACTAAATGCAGAATACAAATGTCTTCATACAATAACTAAGAAAATGCCATGAAGGCTATGTTAAACAGTCTGATGAAAATGTTTCAGATTGCACATGAAACTAGCACATTTTACCCCATGATTGCATTAATGTACACAGCTATGATTTAATTTAAAAAAAACATGAAAAGAGGTCTCTAGGCCACCAATTTTCTGAGAGAGCTAGTCAGCTGAAAACATGGACCATTTCTCATGGAAAATGAAAAGTTGAAGAAACCAATATGCCACACTGCAAAATAAAAGGCCATTTAGAAGAATTAATTATGGAAACAGTGCCAGAGAGCAAAACTGGACCCTAATCTGCGTACATTTACTATCCCCTGAGAGTAGAACTGGTGACAGGTATCTAGATGGATTTCAGAATTGCTACAGATCAATAAATACTATGTGCCTTCCATTTTCTCCCTTTTGAAAAATGTTATATTGGAGTTATCCTATCTTTGTCTCAGCAGTGTATTTAGTGCATGTGTTGGAGAAGTGAAATAGAGATAATTTGCCTTTTATAAATAACAGACCTCTAAGTCAAGAGTTTACTGTGTCAGGAAGCTTCATCCACAAATGGACTTGGTACAGATAATAAGATCCTGGACTTGAGGTCAATTATGGAATGTATAAGACTTTAAGAAGAAGGTTGAATATACTTGCATGTCAGAGAAATATTAACATGTGGCCAGAAGGAAGACTATTTCCTAAAACAGCCATCTATAGTATAATTCGTCCTAACCCAATATGCACATGCCACTCCTCCCAAGAGGTAGAGTCTATTTCCCCTTCCTTTGAATCTGGGCTGGCCAGGTAACTTGCTTCTATCAATGAAATATGCTAAAAATCATGTCCAAAGCATTATGAGCTCAAGGCTTAAGAGCCCTTACAGGTCCCGCTTTTGACCAAGTGTGTTCCAACTACCATGTAAGGATACTTGGGCTTTAGTACTGAATGATGAATGACCATATGAGAGAAAGAGATCCAGCTCTTACCCATTCCAGCCACCACTAAACATATCAGGAAGCCATCTTAAAATTTCTACAGCAGAACTGAGTCACTTAAGTGATACCAGCTGTTAAATATGGAGCAGAACCACCCAGCACAGCACAGCCAACCCCCAATCAGTAAGAAATAATTAATAATTGATGTATTTATTAAACCTTTAAATCTTTGTATAATTTAGTACAGAGCAATAAATAATTGAAATAAAAAGATGCAAAGAAAACCACTTAAAGCTTTTAAAAGTACAGAATGTTAATTCAGTAAAAAGGTCAACCAACAATGAAAAGGTGAACTGAAACTTTTTTTTTTTTTGTACAAAAGGTCTTTATTGGCAGGGGAAGCTGCAGAGCAGCATTATGGAGGAGGGGAGAGAGAGAAGGGGAGAGAGAAGAGAAGAGGAGAAGAAGAGAAGAGACACACACAGGGGGATAGGAGAGAAAAGAGAGCTAACTGAAACTTTTTAAAAAACAAATAAAACCCAAACACCTATGAAATACAAATGAAGTTGTATTCAGTGAAAAATGTGAAGCCCATTATGGCCCAGATAGTGTTTACTGTGATTAAACAAAGCCTAAAAATAAATAAAGTATATAACTAGCATATAAATTTGCAAATTTGAAAAGGAACTAAAATTGAAAAGAGTACAATAAATTAATGAAAATAAGGCTGGAAAGAAAAAAAATACATCTCCTGGATAGAAGGATTGGCTACAACTTGAACTTTGCCTTAGAGATGAAAACAATGTGGCCTAAACATTTGTGCCTTCATATCAATGTGAGATAAAAACAAAAAGAAAATAAAGCTGAAAGTAAATAAATAAAAAAACAATAACAGTAACAAGAAAACAGTTAAACAGCTAAATCAACCATTAAAAAGTTAATCGAAAATACCTATTAAAAATAGTCCCCTGACCAACCTGATTAAAAAGAAAAGAAACAAAAGTCAGAATGGCCATGATGGAAGACTAAAGACAGCCAACATACCCACACTCACGGACAGCACTGAAGGTCGACAGTGATATCCTCAGTCAGATTGGTCATCTAAGAGAGACCACTGTGAATCAAGAGAGAGATGACAGAAGACACCCAAAAGTGAAGGAGTGGGAAGAAAGGTGACCAGCCCTGAGATTCAGCGGTGCACAGGGAAGATGAACACCCATAGGGGAAGGCACAGAAAGAGAATACTGAGGCCCCACACTCCCTCGATGATCATTGCTATCTGAGCTACAGGAGAGACCCTCTGCTACAGAAGGCTGCAGGACAGACTTAGGAAGCTATTTGAGACTGTGCAGCAGCACAGCTCCAGAGAGAGGGCAAAGCAGTGACCAACTAGCTTGCAAACTCTGGGCACATTTTAAAATCCTAGACATAGAACACTGCCTCTATCCAGAGTCAGACCCATTGCTGCTGCCTCCTCTTTGTCCCTACTAGTCTGTGGGATGAGAGTGAGTGGGGAGACCAGGCATCAGGAGCTGCACACCCCTACTGCTGCTGGAGGACCTGGGGGGGGGGCAACACTTGTCAACATGGGCAGGACTTGTGCTTAAGTCAGCACTGTTGCCCATATATGTGAGCAGGGCAGCTCCTAAACCAACACAGGAGGACAAATGCCACCATCCAAGGGTGTGAGCAGGGCTGGACTCAAGGCAGCTCAGGCTGACTATCCATAGATCTGTGTAGAACAGCTCTTAAGATGACTTGGGCTGACAATCACCACTGCTGAAAGGACAATGAGGGGCATTGACTCACTCTACAATATGGGGATTGGCAGTGACAACAATAATGAGGCACAATAGGTCTTCAGCAATAAACCCCAACCTAACAGAAATTGTCAAAATGTCAGAGATGGAACTCAGAATATGGATATCAAATATGATCAATGGTATTGGAAAGAAAGTTGAAAGCCAAAACAAAGAAACCAAGCAAAGATTTCAGGACATGCATTAAAAAAATGAAGAGCTTGCTAAAGAGATAGACACCATAAGTAAATATATACCAGAACTTTTAAAAAGTGAAAGAAATATTTAGGGAATTTCAAATATATCAAAAGCTTCAACAACAAGCTATACCAAACAGAAGAAAGAATATCAGAGCTTGAAGATAAGGCTTTCAACCTAACCCAGTCAGTAGAAGATGCAGAAAAATAAAAGAGAAATATGCATCTATACAAAGATAGCCAATATAAGAATTATAGGTATCACTGAGGGACAAAAAGAATGGACAATCTATTCAAGGGTATTATTGAGGAAAACTTCTCTGGTATTAACAAAGATTCAGATACCCAGATACAAGATGATCACCAAGCAAAGAGAAGATTCATAGCAAATAGGACTTCTCCAAGACACACAATCATCAATCTGGCAAAAACTGAAAATGAAGGATAAAATTCTACAAGCTACATGAAGAAAGCAACAACTAACTTACCAAGGAAAAATCCATCAAGCTAACAGCAGATTTCTCAGTGAGGAATTAATAAACCAGAAGGGATTGGGGACCCATTTTTAGTTTTCTTAAACAGAACAACAGCCAGTCAAAACATTTGTATTCTTCAAAACTAAATGTCATATATGATGGAGAAATAAAGACTTTTCCAGATGAGCAAACACTAAGGGGGTTTGTCACTACTATATTTGCTGTACAGCAGAGATCTACAACTATATTATACATGGAACAGCACAATATTTACCAACCAGTATAAAAAAAAACAAACATTACAGCTATAGCAAACAAACCAACAATGTATCATCTAACATGATGAACAGAATAGATCCTACATGTTAATACTAATATTGAAAATAAATGATCTTAATGTCCCACTTAAAAGACATAGACTGCCTAAATGGATGAAAAAGCACACTCAAAGTATATACTGTCTCCTATTTAACTTGCAAGAACTCACACAGATTCCTCGTTTTAAAAAAAATGAAAAAAAATTCCATACAAACAGAAACCAAAAATAAGCAGGTATAGCTATTTGCAGATCAGATAAAATAGATTTTGAATCAAAAATGCTAAAAAATAAAATAAAGGTAGCTGGGTGTTGTGGCGGGCACCTGTAGTCCCAGCTACGTGGGAGGCTGAGGCAAGAGAATCACTTAAACCCAAGAGTTTAAGGTTGCTGTGAGCTGTGATGCCATAGCACTCTATCAAGGGCAACATAGTGAGACCCTGTCTCAAAAAGAAAAAAAAGGAAAAAAAGAAAAAAGATAAAGATGGTCATTTTACAATGAAAAAGGGAGCAATTAAACAAAAATGTACAACAAGCCTGAATATATATGTAACCAATACAGGAGTTCCCCGATTTATAAAGCAAATTATCCTAGAACTAAATATAGAAATAAACAGTAATATGGTAACTGCCAGGAACTCCAATACCACACAAACAGAACAGGACAGATCATCAAGGCAGAAAATCAATAAAGAAATACTAGACCTAAACAGGACACTAGGACAAGTGGACCTAACAGACGTCAATCGAACATTCTACCCCAACACTACTGAATATACAATCTTCTCATCAGCACATTGAACAGTTTCCAAAATTGATCATATCGTAGACTGCAAAACAAGTCTCATCAATTTAAAAAATATATACAAATCATACCATGTACCTGATCAGACCACAATGAAATAAACCTAGAAATTGATTCCAAGAGAAATACCAAATCTACACAAAGTCATGAAAATTAAACAACCTGATGTAGAATGATCCTTGGGTCAAGAATGAAATTAAAATTAAAATCAAAGGATTCCTTAAACTGAATGACCAATGGGACATGAGATTTCAAAATCTATGGAATATACCAAAAGTAGTCCTACATAGGCAGTTCATAGCCTTACACGCCCAAATTAAAAAAATCAAAAAGATATCACCTAATTCTATATCTCAGGAAAATAGAAGAAGAGAAAATCAAATCCAAAGCCAGCAGAAGAAAAGATAAGGTCAAAGCAGAACTAAATAAAATTCAAACCAAAACACCAATGCAAAGGACCAATGAAGCAAAAAGTGGTTCTTTGAAAATATAAACAAAATTGATAGAGTAAGAGTCAGATTAACCAGAAATAGAAGAGAATGGACTCAAATAAGATCAATCAGAAATGGAAAATGAAATTCTGAGTGATACCACAGAAACACAAACTATTACCTGTGAATACTACAAAAACCTCTATGTATGTGAACTAGAAAATGTAGAGAACATAGAGAAACACCTCTCCCAAGCCTAAATTTGGAAGAAATAGAAACCATGAAAAGACGGTAACAAGCCTCAATATTGAAGCAGTAATAAAAGAACCCCCCGCCCTCAAAAAAAGGCTCTGGACCATACAGATGCATAGTCCAATTATACCAGACCTACAAAACACTGGGACCCAGTTTTAACTGGTATAATTGGGCTATGGTGCCAGGAAAAGTAGATAGCCACATGCAGAAGATTGAAACAGGACCCTTTCTCTTGCCATATTCAAAAAATCAATTCCAGATAGACAAAAGATTTAAATGTAAGACATGAAACCACAAGAACTGTAGAGGAAAAGATAAGAAAAACTCTTCTAGACATTGGCTTAGGCCAGTGGTTCTCAACCTTCCTAATGCCACGGCCATTTAGTACAGTTCATGTGGGTCACGACCCACAGGTTGAGAACCACTGGCTTAGGCAAACAATTTATGAAAAAGACACCATAGGCAAGAATCAATATGTGGTACTTAAAAAGCTCTTACATATCAAAGGAAATACTCAACAGAATTAGCAGACAACCTACAGAATGGGGGGAAATATTCCCAAACTATACAACTGTAAAGAGTTAATATCTAAAATTTTTAAAGAACTCAAACAAATCAGCAAGGAAAAAAAAACCATCCCCCTTAAAAAGTGGGCAAAAGATATGAAAAGTAATTTTTCAAAAGAAGATAGACAAATGAAAAATATATATATATGTAAGTGTACTACAAAAAACACTTAGCACCATTAACCATCAGGGAAATACAAATTATAACTGGAATGAGATACCACATTACTCCTGTCAGAATGGCCTTTATTAAAAAGTCGAAAAGCAATAGATGCTGGCATGGATGCACAGATAGGAGTGCTTGTGCACTGTTAGTGGAAATGCAATTTAACACAACTCCTTTGGGAAAAAGTACAGAGGTTCCTAACAAATGTAGAGTTACCATTCAATCCAGACAATCCTACTACTGTGTATCTACCCAGAGGAAAATAAGTCATTTTATCAAAAAGATATCTGTACTCAAATGTTTATTGCAGAACAATAATATAATTTAAGCTAAATTTGTGGTACCTTGTTATGCAACAACGTGTGATGTGATGCTAGAACAAGTGTTAAGAAATTAACTTGTATCAAAAGAAAAGAAAGTATTACAAAGCCAAAATGAAATAACAGGTTATTTGTGTAGAGGAATGGACACCATGCTTACAAGGACACTTACTGATTCTTATCACATTAAAAGGAAACGCTGAGAATAGGACAGTCTCCTGACAAGCCTAGAGATGTTTAGGGGCAGTCCCTCAAGTAACTCAGTTCTGGAATGAGATAAGATCAGTCACTCACTAGTAAGCATGTGTTAAATAAACATGGATGTCATTACTTTAACTCGCCACACCTGTTGCGTATAACCTTAATAGCTGTTACGGAGGGGGCTCAGGGCTACCCCACACTTAAGGTTAGCCTGCTTCCCACAAGCTTATACTTCTAATCTGTGTAACTCCTGGTTCCTTCGTGCAGCGACGGAGACCAGGGCCATTGGAGTTGTGACATATTTGTATTCCTTTTATTGGATCACATAAAACAGACTGGGCTATATGGTTCACAGTTTCTAAAGAATTTTATTCTTGTAAGTCTTATGCCTTTTTAAAATAGATTTGTATTGTTTTACTCATTTAGTCATGGAAAATGCAAAATTCAAATCAGTTAAAGGGATATAACTTAAGTCATATAACCAATAAGTCCCTTCTTTGACTCCCAATATGACATTCTTTCCTCCTTGATGTTGCCCGTAGTTAAGTAATAAATGAAAATTTTCATAATCTTGGCAGATATATGCCTAGATTTATCATTTTATTTTCTGAAACTTGCTTAGAAAATTCAATCAACAAAAAGACATACCTTAGGAAGAATTTCAGTACATATACACATATACACAGAAACATATCTACATTTACATACATACATATAAGCATCAGAGCACATATCATTAATTAAACATAGATGCACAGAGACTACCTGGACTTGAAGCAAATCCTCTTTTATTCTAAGTTCTTTGTCTGAAGACTTCTTCCTGTAACAAAAAAATGTTTCAAAATGCGTCATGGTCTTTTAAAATGCATCACTGCTTTGCTTTCTTGAGGAAACTAATCATTTTAAAAGGATGAAATTTTTTAAAGAAATTTGTACTTTTGAAAGACAAAAAAAATCCATACAGGTCAAATGATAAAGAACTGAATAACATTTCTCAAGCTAACTTCTCATCAGTACGATAAAAATGTTAAAAGACTGAGATTTTCAAAGTGCACTGGTCATATTTTCTTCTTTAGTAATATTTTCTTCACTAAATCAAAGACAAAGCCATTTGTCCAACAAATTTCTTTTTAGAATTTATGAAGCTGTATAATGACTGAATTCAGATTCTTTTATAAACTATTTCAATATTAAGGTTTGACCAAGAAAATTCAAAATGCAATAATTATTTTATAATGCTAAAGAAGATACTCATTTACTTAATAAGGCTACTTTATAATAATCCATATATATCAAAAAGTAGACAACATTGTCATATAAAAGTACAATTAAGAAGTATAGTAGAAAAGAATAGCCCAGACTGAGGAACTAACAAATTACAAAGCATTAACTAGACCATCAGGAAAACAATGTGAATTCTTTTTTCCTATAACTATTTCAAGATTTAACTCTGCCTTCCTATTCCTGAATATCTTTTGGTTCATTCTCTTCCTCCAATTCACTTTTGGTTCTTTTTTCTTTCCTTTTTAGACTTTTCCTATAATCATATCCTGCCCTGCTTATAAAACTATACATTTACTAATTTATGCTTCTAAAATCTGTTAATAAGTTATGTTTATTTGATCTTAAATTGTTTATCTAAATAAAAATATAAATTAACAGGGAAGAAAAAGATTAACATGCATCTTTATGTCTTACCCTTCCAAATCCTCAGATTTTCCTTTGTCTTTTTTCTTCTCCGCTTTTGCACTTTTCTTCGAGCGCTCATGTGCAGGCTTTGTTTTCTGCATAATCATCTACAAGCCAGAAATAGTGAAAAACACAATAAATTATAAGGAAATACATGATAATATATATTACTAAAGTTTCCATTTCACTTTGGAGGGCCTATACAATGTTTCAAGAAAAATTATCTGAATAGAAGCAAAACAAAATGAATGATACATCCAGACTACTTGTAATAATACTTTATCAAATGTAAGTTGTATATAAGCTAATATATATTAAAACGTTAAAATTCTAATAAATTATAGTCAATTCTATTATAATGTGATATATGTATTCCTGAAAATCAATTCACTTATGCAAAAACATGCAATAAACCTACAAATGGGGAAAATGGGTTAGGTGCACATCATGCAAAAACACTGCCAATGATACATTTAAAACACAGAAACCTATTAAAAGCAGTGCTACATTTGTACATAGTTAAATGATTGAGAACACATAAATATCAAGAGACATATGGCCTTTTATCCAGAAAAAGATCAGAAGCTTGTTTTTGGAAGTGAGCATTGAATAGGTTTCAATTTTTGAGCTATTGCACAATAAAAGGGGGTTATCTGAAATTGAGTAAAAAAATCATAATACTAGATATGGGCTGGTGTGGCACACTATATACGCTGTGAACCACATTAGTTGCAGAAAGCCACTTTCTGCCCTCACGTGGTATTTTTGCAGATGAAACTACACATAAGTGCATAAGAAATTCAAATTATATTCAAAATAATCATGTTGGAATATATTTTCATTACAAAACAAGTGTTATAGCAGAATTGACTAAATGTTTTAAAGTATTCTTGAACTGCTATGTAGTATCAGATTGTTTTATATATTAAACTGGGGGGGAAATTTAACAATAGATTATTGAAAATTTTAGATGGGTTTAATAATAGGGAGCTATTAAGGCATTCGGTGGTTATTTCCAGTTTTAGACCACAATTTCCAACAGATATCAATTTCACTATAGTAGCAAACTTGTCATAAATTAGACATAAAGTATAATATAATCCCTCATAAAATATAGAAATAAAGTATAATAATGAATTTTAATGAGAATGTTTAACATCTCAAAATACTTTTCTAGCTTAAATATGAGCTTTTAGAGATGTTTCCTATTCAGGAAAAATGAATATATATTGGTAATCAATAAACACTAAAATAATGAGAGGGATAAAGACTGAAAAATAATGAACAAATCATCAGTAAGTTGTGAGACAACGTCAAGTAGACCAATATGCTTGGTAATTGGCATTTGTGAAGGAGAAGAAAGGTGGGGTTAGGGGAATGAGGGAGCGGGGAGAAGGGTGGGGGATGGGGGCAACAATATATGGCACACTTCTTGGGGGCAGGACACAATTATAAGAGGGACTTTACCTAACAAATGCAATCAGTGTAACCTAATTCTTTGTACCCTCAATGAATCCCAAACAATTAAAAAAAACTTCAAAATAATTTTTTTTTAAACTCTTATAAAATTAAAAAAAAAAAAGAACAAATCTGGGGCATCATATTATCAAAACTCAAACTATACTCCAAAGCTATAGTAACCAAAACAGCACAGTATTGGCACAAAAATAGATCAATGGAACAGAACTGAGAACCCAGATATAAAATCATCAACCTAAAAGCCAACTGTTGACAAAACAGACAACAATATACACTGAGTAAAAGAAGCCCTATTCATTAAGTGGTGCTAGGAAAACTGGATAGCCACCTGCAGAAGAATGAAACAGGATCCATATTATTCACCACTCACAAAAGTTGATTCGAGATAGATTAAAAATTTAAACACAAGGCATGAAACTATAGGATTTTTAGAAGAAAATATAGGAAAAACTCTTTTAGATTCTGATCTAGGCAAAGAATTGCTCCAACAGCAATTACTGAAACAAAAAAATAAATAAATAAACAGGACTTAATTAAATTAAAAAGCTTCTGCTTCACCAAGTAGCAAATAGACAACTTATGGAATGGTTGAAAATATTGGAAATATACATCTGATAAAGGGCTAAAAACTGGAATCTACAAAGAACTCACGCAAATCAGTAAGAAAAAAATCAACTCCATCAAAAAGTGGGTATACTACATTAACAGAAAACAAATGACCAATAAACATATTTTTTAAATGCTCATAATAACATATCACTTTACCCTCTTTGAAAATACTATTCATGAACTCCTGCTATTTTGACTCCCCAGAGTTGCTGTGGTTTTACCCCTCACCAAATATATTCAACTTTTCTTTCAATTTTTAATTACCCTAATATATCAAATAAACTTGTTGCTTTACATAGCCAAAGTCAGTTTCTCCTGCTTACACAAAGGAATATAAGAGCCTTAGCTAATTCATAAGAAAATACTGATTAATATCTCATAGCTCTGAATAAGAATCAAATGTGGCTTTTAATTATTAAGCTTGGTTGTCTAAAAAATTAAATTATTGAGATTTAAAAAGTAAGTTAAGAAAGGAAGTCGAACTTGGAAGAAAAATAACTTTGTTATTGGAAATCCTGAGTTTGACATATGCTATAGCCATCATTCTCTCTCCACCATCCTATTCCACCAACTCCCATATTAAATTTCCTTTTCTGAAAACAGACTACCTCTCAATCTCTTGTGGATATAACATTTGTTCTATATATGTAGTAATTTCCTTTCCAAATTTCTCCTTCACACTTCCACATAGTGGTCATAAAAGCTACAAGTATTTTCCAATGAGAAAAGGCAAGGTCAGTCATTCACTGATTACATTTCACATATGTAAAGTATTAGAAAGATGGCCATTTGACTTTAATATATGTTAGAAAATTAAAATCTTGAATAATGAAGTAAGAATGACGTGTAGGGGCTGAGATAAGAATGGAAAAGAGGTGTATAAGAGCAGCAAAGTTTCTAAGCATTGAATAGGAAAATCATGTGGTATATTAAACCCATGAAAAATCATTTCTCTCTAGAGCAGAAAGAGGCAGAACACTTAAATAAACAAAACAATAGAACAGGCTCGGTGCCTGTAGCTCAAGCAGCTAGAGCGCCAGCCACATACACCGGAGCTGCCGGGTTGGAGCCCAGCCCAGGCCTACCAAACAACAATAACAACTACAACCAAAAAATAGCTGGGCATTGTGGCAGGCATCTGTAGTCCCAGCTACTCGGCAGGCTGAGGCAAGAGAATTGCTTAAGCCCATGAGTTTGAGGTTTCTGTGAGCTATGACGCTATGGCACACTACCAAGGGCGACACAGTGAGACTCTGTCTCCAAATAAAATAAAATAAAATAAAAAATAAAGGGTGCTGACCGTGGCTCAAGGAGTAGGGTGCCGGTCCCATATGCCAGAGGTGGTGAGTTCAAACCCAGCCCCGGCCAAAAACTGCAAAAAATAAAAATAAAAACAAAAATACTAAAAAATAAAAAATAAAGCAAAACCAGAAACTGCTGCAACATCTCCAAGTCATCTAAGAAGACACAAAGTTTATTCAGCGCAGCTTTAACAGTGCCTGATTAAAATGTTGCAAAATTCTCACATTTAGATACTCAATTCACTATTTTACTATTCAAAAATTACTATTTTTAGCCTTTTTTGTACTCATATTCTATTCCTAATTGAAATGCTACCTAAAGAAAACTACCCTAATTTGAGCATATGTGCCAGCCCTAGTCTTCTATTCGCCACCTGTTTGAGATCACTGATTCTCTGACTGATTAAGCTGCAACTCCCCTGGTATTATTTCTGCTTCTTCCTCTAATAAAGAAGAAATATCTTTCTAATTTTTTTTTTTTTTTTTTTTTTTGCAGTTTTTGGCCAGGGCTGGGTTTGAACCCGCTACCTCCAGCATATGGGGATGGTGCCCTACTCACTGAGCCATAGGCGCCGCCCAAAGAAGAAATATCAATGTTAACATTAGTGGATTCAAGACTAGTTTCCCTTTGCCACACATTTTATGTTTTTAAATGGTTAATTAAAAAATTCAGTTCTAATCTACTTTTTTTCATTGTCTATAATGTGAATTTATAAGCTCTTCAGAAAAAGGGCAAGAAGAAAGAAAATACAAAAGCAAACAAAACTGCTTATTTCTTCGGCATGTCTATTCATTCTACATGATACAACAAACTGGGACATGCTCAGTTCCTAATTGCAGATAATACCACAAAATGCACTGAAAATATATTTGAAAACCTTAATTTCCTGATAATTTTTGCTGATACCTGGTAACACAGTTAAATATTTGACCTAGAAATATCTTTTGAGATGTTTACATTTTATGTCTGTTTTTCATAGCATCCATTTTGGTTTTAATGGCTATTAATAAATAATAACATAATTTAGAATACAACATTTTATGTTATCGCTTTAAATCACAGCTGCTATAGATCATTAATATTGGAAATCTATTATAAAACATTTAAATAACTCTCATTCCTACCCTCCAAATAATAACCTTGTTACATATGGTATGGCATTTTTAGACACTACAATTTTACCCACCTCTGAATCTGTCAACTTTTGTAGTTCATTTTCCAGCATCAGTTTCTCCTCTGATAACCCTTTAAAATCACTTTGCATCTGTTTATATTTCTAAAAACATATAATATTAGTAATAATGAAGAGAAAACATCCTAATATAAAAAAGTTGTTTGGATACTTAATTTTTATGGTAAAAATGTATTACCTCATGAAGATAATGAGCCTTTGGTATTAATCTGTATAGTAAGACTATAACTGGGGCTAAAGGAGGTAAAGAAACTAGAAGTGGCAATGACTAGAACTACTCAGAAGGCTGTAAAATATTACAGTTTCATATTTCACCAGTTAAATGTTTCTGAGTGATAATAAATTCACATGAAATTAAAAGGATAGATCATTATCCTAAAAACAGGAAATATCACACCTTCTAACTTAAAAGAGAAAGCTAAGCAATAGATACAGTCATACGGACTGGTATAATGGACACTCGAGACTCAGAAGTGGGATGAAGGATGACAAATAACCCATTGGGTACAATGTACACTATTCAAGAGATGTGTACCCTAAAAGCCCCGACTTTACCACTACATAATTCATACACCTAACAAAAAAACCTCTCTTAACCCCTAAATCTACTGAAACATTTTTTTTTTTAAAGGACAGACGAAGATTTCCAGCTCACATGTATAAAAATCTCTTGGATAAGCTACATAAGCACTGAATATTTTTATGTAATCTGAAAAATTTCTAGAGTCTATCAGGGTTGTCCAATCTTTTTTCTTTTCTGCTGCGCGTTGGAAGAATAAGAGTCATCTTGGGCCACACGATATATTCACAAACACTAACAAAAGCTGATGAGCAGGAGAAAAAAAAGGTACATGCATACTTTTTGCGATAACCACAGATAAGCAAAACAGGCCTCAAATAATCTGCATGTGTTTTGTGGGCTGCAGGTTAGACACCCCTTACAGACTAAGAGTAAAGTGTAATTTCAAATTAAGAATGCTATACTTACAGCATCTAATGCACTTAGATCATTTATAGCTCTGAAAAACAAATCAAAAGTATCTATAATGTAATTTTATACTTTTTATTTATGTAACACATATACATTTTCTTTATAAAAAGTTTAAAATAGCACAAATAAAAGTTAGACAACACTTTGACGACCAATCCAAAAATTTAATGCTCTCCCCAGAAACATTGTTGGATTACTGCTACCTTTTCAGAACTTATTCCATGCATTTACACAATACTGCATGTACTTATTCAATTCTATAATTTTTTTTTTTTTTTGAGACAGAGTCTCACTCTATGCCCCAGGTAGAGTGCTGTGACATCATTGCTCACAGCAACCTCAAACTCTTGGGCTTGAGCAATCCTCTTGCCTCTGCCTCTTGAATAGCTGGGACTACAGGCACCCACCACAATGCCCAGCTAGTTTTTCTATTTTTTAGTAGAGACAAGGTCTCACTCTTGCTTAGGCTGTTCTCAAACTCCTGAACTGAAGCAATCCACCCACCTCGGCCTTCCAAAGTGCTAGGATTACAGGCATGAGCCAACAGCTCCCAGTGGATTAGATTTCTGTTTTATTTTCATTTTTTATAAATGATGTTCCTATTTTATATATTGTTCTCAACTTGTTTTCACTTGACATAATGTCTCATATCTCTTTATGTCACTACACATAGATGTTATCAGTTCTCTTAAATGTTACTTATTGTTCCATAACAGGAATTGACAAACTTTTTTGTAAAGCGCTAGATAGTGAATCTTTTAGAATTCTGCAAGCCCAATATTCTCTGTCACTACTAAACTCTGCAAAAGTAGCTATAGATGAGAGGTAAACGAAAAGGTATAGCTATGTTCCAATAAAACTTTATTTATGAGAACAAGCGGCAGGGCAGATTTCATTCATGGGCTTCAGTTTGCTGACCTCTGCTTTACAGAATGGATAAACCACAGATTTTTTTTTTGACAAGAGCTGTTTGTTCATTAAATCAGAATTTATAACAGCTTTATTAAGATATAATTATTAAATATTTATAAAACTTATCAATTTGTAGTACAATTCAATGTAAGATCAGAAACAAGGATACCCATTGCCACCACTTCTATCCAACATAAAACTAATGTCCCACCAGAAGAACTAGTCAAGAAAAAGAAATAAAAAGCATGAAAATAGAAAAGTAAGAAATAAAACAATGTCAGTTTCCAGATGTCATGATCTCACATACAGAAAAACCTAAGAACATCCCCTCAAAACTTTAATAATAAATGAATTCAGTAAAGTTGCAATATACAAAGTCAACATATAAGAATCAGTTGCATTTCTATATATTTACAAACTATCTGAAAAAAAATTTTTAAATCACATATATAATACCATAAAGACAAATCAAATACTTAGAAATAAATTTAACCAAGAAAGCAAAAGATTAATACAATGAAAACTATAAAACATTGGTGAGAGAAATTGAAGAAACACAAATGAAAATACTTTGTTAATAAATTAGAAGAATTAATGTTGTTAAGATGTCCATACTACTCAAAGCAACCTATAGATTCAATACAATCTCTATCAAAACTCAGATGACATTTTTAACGGAAAGAGAAAAAATGAATCTAAAATTCATGTAGAACCACAAAGACCCTCAGTAGCCAAAGCAATGATGAGAAAAAGTACAAAGTTGGAGGTATCACATTATCTATAGTAATCCAAATAGCATAATCCTGGCATAAAAACAGATACAGATGGCCAATGAAACATAATAGAGAGCTCAGAGAAAAATACACACATCTATGCTCAATTGATCTTTGACAAATACCCAAAATGCACAATTAGGAAGAAAAGACTCTAGAATACTGTTGGAGAAAGTATGGAAGAATGAAATAGGGCCCTTATCTCACCCTATGTACAAAAATCAACTCAAAATGTGCAAAAGACTTAAACGTAGACCTAAAACTGTTAAACTACCAGTGGTTCTCAACCTTCCTAATGCCGCGACCCTTTAATACAGTTCTCATGTTGTGGTGACCCCCAACCATAAAATTATTTTCGTTCTACTCCATAACTGTAATTTTGCTACTGTTATCAATCATAATGTAAGTATCTGATACGCAGGATGTATGTAGGCAACCCCAGTGAAAGGGTCGCTCAACCCCCAAAGGGGTCGCGACCCACAGGTTGAGAACCACTGTACTAGAAGAAAACATAGGGGGAAATCTTCTTAGCATTGCTCTTGGACAAGATATTTTGGGTATGGCCCCAAAAGCACAGGTAACAAACCAAAAATAAACAAATAAGATTATAACAAACTAAAAAGCAAAGGAAACAATCAACAGAGTAAACACACAACTTATTGAATCCAAGTGAAAATATTTGCAAACCATGTATCTCATAAAGGTTTAACCTCCAAGGTAAGTAAATAACTCAACCCAATACCAAGAAAACTAATAATCCTATTTATAAATGGGCAAAGGGCCTGATATTTCTCAAAAGGAGATATACAAATGTTCAACAAGTATATGAACAAATGTTCAATGTCACTAATCATCATGAAAAAGCAAATTAATACCACAAAGTAACAGCACTTCATACCTGTTAGGATAGTTACTTATCAAAAAACAAATAAATGGTTATCATCAAAAAGAAAAGCAATAACACATATTAGAAAGAATGTGGAGAAAATGGGGACTCTTTTACACTTGGTAAGAATGTAAATTAGTCCAGCTTTGTGGAAAATAGTATGGAGGTTCCTCAAAAAATTAACAAATACTCCTACCATATAATAAAGATCCACTTCCAAGTATACATTCAAAGAAAAGGTAAGTATGCTGAAGAGATATTTGTACTCTCATGTTCAATGCAACATTATTCATAGTAACCAAGGTATTTAATGAGCCTCAGAGTCCATTAATGAATGACCAGATAAAGAAAATGTGGTAAATGTGTATGTGTGGTGTGTGTGTAAAATAAAATATCATTCAACCTTTAAAAAGAAGAAAATCTTGTCATTTGCAACAACATGAATGAAACTGGAGAACCATATGCTAAAGGAAATAAGTCAGGTATAGTATAGCAATTACGGCATGATCTCAATTATATGTGAAACCTAAAAATTCAAACTCAGAGAAACAGAAAACAGAGTGGTGGTCGCTATGGGCTGGGGTTGGGGAAGAATGGGAAGATATTTGTCAATGAGTACAAAGTTTCAGTTAGACAGGAAGATTAAGTTCTAGAAATATATGGTACAACACAGTGACAATACTCAATGTATTATACACTTGAAAATTTCTCAGAAAGTGGATTTTAAGTGTCATCACCACAAAAGAATTGATAAGTATATTTGAAGATGGTATGTTACATACTTTGATTTAGCCATTCCACAATGTGTGTGTGTGTGTGTGTATATATATATATATATATATATATATATATATATATCTCAAAACATCATGTTGTATACTATGAATAGACATAATTATAGTCAATTTAAAAGTATTTATTTTAAAAAGTAATTATATGAGTTGACAAGTAAAAAGGATAAGGACAAAAGTACATCTTGTATCACTGTAACTTTTTTAACTATGGTTAAACACACATAAGATAAAATGTACCATATTAACCATTTTAATATTAACCATTAACCAGTTCAGTGGTGCTA
The DNA here is from genome assembly GCA_963573935.1 of Arctocebus calabarensis. Taxonomy (NCBI): domain Eukaryota; kingdom Metazoa; phylum Chordata; class Mammalia; order Primates; family Lorisidae; genus Arctocebus; species Arctocebus calabarensis. Next base: position 7,768 of record CAUYON010086084.1, on the reverse strand, counting down.
AGTACATTCACATTATTTTTACAACCAATCTCCTGAACTCTTTTCATCAAGTAAAAGTGAAGTTTTATGTGCATCAAACAATGATTCCCCAATTCCACCTTCCCTACCCCAACCCCGAAACCTTCAGTCTACTTTGTCTCTATGAATTTGCTGACTCTGGGTATGTCATGTTAAAGAGAATCATACACTACAGTATTTGTCTGTCTTTATTTTACTTCAGCATAATCCTCAAAGTTCACCCATGTTGTAGCACATGTAAGAATTTCCTTTCTTTTTAACATTGCATAATATTCCATTATGGGTATATACCACATTTTGTTTATCTATTCATTCATTGTTAGACATTTAGGTTGATTCCATCTTTTCACTATTGTAATGTTTTAATGAACATGGGTATTAAATATCTCTGCAAACCTCTGCTTTTTGTTTTTTGGGTTATATACCCAGAAATGGACTGGATTATATGGCAATTCTATTTTTAACTTCTTGAGGAAGCAACATAATGTTTTTCCATAACAGACATTGTACATTCTATGTTTTCATCATTTTTATTTAAAAATTATTTACACATCTAACCAAAAAAATTGCTATAAGAACTTTAAATATTTTGACAGAGGTCTTATTTTCTTTATGTTTCCAATATTTTGGCAATAAATTAATTTTGGCACTACTTTTTGTAACTAAACATGTAGATGCTAATTTTTAAAAAATAAAAAAATATGCAAAAAAAGGAAGAAGTAGTTATTTTAAAAGCTTACCTCTCCAACATGTGTGCCTGGTCTTCAAATATTTCCAACATGATATTCAATCGATTACTTATTGAATCAGGAGTTTCTATAGTAAAAATTTTTTAAAGCAAAATTTCAAAAGTATTACAAACAGCTAAAGTTATAGCTCCATGCTAATATCACCAACTGCTATAGATGTAGAAAATAAACAAGCATAAAGTGAGACAGTAGGCCACATGTGTATTAAAGAATAAAATGGCTATGATGAAAAGAGCTACCATATTATTCAATATCTATCATGTGCAAGTCACCGTGTTATTTTACTTCAGCATAATCCTCAAGGTTCACCCATTATTTTCATCTTAAAATAAACCCAAAAAGAAGATGCTGTCACTATTTTAAAAAAAATAAATTCAGACTATCTAACTTTATCCAAACTCTGCACCTCATAAGTGACAAAACTGGATTGAGGTCCTGTTTATCTGACCTCCGTATGACATGGGAGAGCAGAGGACTCTATGATGCAAAGAGGGCACTTCTTCGGTGGTTGCTGCCAAGTCAGTAAGGTCTAGGAGGAGAATCAAGCTAACCTATTAGTTTTCCAACAATATCAAATAACCTACTTAAAAGGGAATCAAAGGAAGATGGCCTACTAATAGCAACCCTCAGCAGAGGCTCCTGGACAGAATTGGAGTCTATGAAGCCAAAGGTGGGGAGCTGAGTTGAGCCAAGAAAGAAGTTTGGCAGGCTGTAACTCCAAGGAAGAGCATTCAAGAAAACCAATTACAAGTACAAAGCCCATTGACTAGAGGATGGGAGACCCCTTCCCCAAGCAGGAGGCCTGCTGCAGGCTATCTGCTAGTGAACAGGGAACAAACGACCTCTCATTTTACCTCTCTGGAGAGAGCCACTGAACACCATGTCTCTTTCTCCTGTGAGGTCTCACTTCTGAACCTAGACACCACCCCGCCAAGCATAAAATTGAACAGAAATTTTCCCCCACAAGTCCAAACCCCCATTGCACCCTTCTCCCCTCGCATGGATGTCTGAAGTTCTGCCCCCTGCAGAGCACAGAGTGTTTGGTCTTTTCCTGAGAGATCTGGGCAAAGTGTGGACTGCCAACCATCAGGATGGAATCTGTGACTAACGGGGAAGAAAGAGGGTTCAGGAAGAAAGGGACGCTCAGTGGGAAGAGGAGCAGTCCCCTGGTTATGACTTTGCCCAGCCAGTGGTGGTGCTGACCCTCAGTTTAGGCTGTGTCTGGTGGGACAGGGTGCAAAACCCCTGGCTCTGATGGCACCCACAGCAGGAGAGTGGTTGCCCCGGGTGGACTGAGTTCACGAGGCAGGACTCTGGGCCCAGGAGCAGAGGCTTGGTATGGACTGAGACCTGAGGGCAAGGGCATGGTCCCCTGACTCCACCAGAGCTCTCTATCAGAGGCTACTTGGGTGTGAACCAAGAACTGAGGGAAAGGGCATAGTCCCCTATCTCCAGCAGGCTGGTGAGCAGAGGCTTACTGGGTGAGGACTGAGGCCTGTAGGCAGGGTGTGGTGCCCTGACTCCAACAAAGCCTGTGAACAGAGGCTTACAGGCAGGGAACTGAAACTGGCAGGCAGGGAGCATGGTCTACTGACTCCAACTGGTCTGGCAAGCAGAGGCTGGCGGGGTGTGAACTGAGACTGGTGGGCAGGGGCGTGGCCACTGGCTCCAACTGGGCCTGTGAGCAGAGAAGCAGACAACAGTGTGGACTGAGTCTGGCAGGCGGGTATCGATCCCTGGCTCCAGTTGTGCTGGTGGATACCCTTAAATCCCTCTCTGTTGAGCAGGGTTTGCACTGCCTGATACAATTTAATTGGAACTCAGGTCTGGGGCTGTCCACTCAGGGACATTCTGAAGTTAACCTTGGAGTTCTGTAGCAGAAAAAACTGAAGGGAGAGGGCTGGGCACCGCAGCTATTTGTATCTTTTCACAGCAGAGATTTAAACCTAATACCATGGCTTCTTAGGACAGGGTAGAGGTTGCTAATATCAAAACTTGCTTGACAAGCAACTTAATTGTATGGCTCCAAACTGTAGGGAACCTGTGTTTTTGCTCCAATAATTACCACTGAAAATTATAGAAATTAATGTACTCATTGAGGACATTAACATAATAAGCTTACATGATTGGAAACTTACGTGGTTCCATTGCAGAAGCTGCTATATATTTTTCAGGTGAATGGGTTTTTATGAATTCTGAAATAATTAAAAGTATATTGGTCATTATGAATTTCAAATAGGAAATCATATATACTGAGTTTAAATTTTATAGCTTTTATTTTAATAACTCATTCAAGAGAAAGAAAACCTCAAAAAAAATAGCTGCCAACACTGCAGATCTTCCTGATATCAGGCCACAAAAAGTGACATCTGAAGGAATGTGTGTAATTGCAGATTAAGAGCTCATCATGTCTTTTTTTTTTTTTTTTTTTGTAGAGACAGAGTCTCACTTTATCACCCTCAGTAGAGTGCTGTGGCGTCACACAGCTCACAGCAACCTCCAACTCCTGGGCTTAGGCGATTCTCTTGCCTCAGTCTCCCGAGTAGCTAGGACTACAGGCGCCTGTCACAACGCTCGGCTATCATTTCTTAATTAAAACTTGTTTTCACTAATATTCTCTTATCTAAGTTGGTGGTACCAAGATCATCTAACTTCGCTGTTGGTGCCACTATATCACGCCCACACCGTGCGCAGGAAACAGCCAGTCAGCGGATTGAAAGTACAAGCGTGGAAGAGGTGAGACTCCCCAGAGGTGCAGGAGAGCCAAAGCCATCGAGTAACGTCCATGGTGGCTGCAGGAACACCCTGAGCTACCTCTGCAGCAGATTTTTATTGAAACTCTATACAACACCTGTGGGGAGCCCATGTATAAGGACTCCGTGCTTAAGGATTGCTACGTGCTCTTTTCCCTAGGCTCTACTCCCACCCTTATGCACCACAAATGTTCAAGGCTCAACACCTGCTCACAAATGAGCGACCATGATCTTATCTCATTAGACCACGATTGCTTGAGGGTTTGTCTCTGGGTTGCAAAACAGTTCCATACTGGCCAGGAGAGTGTCTGGCTCCTGGCATTTCCCTCAATAACCAGGGACTGTTCTTATAAGCATGGTATTCAGTCTACTACACTTCCCCTCTTTCGTATCTAGTGTCCAAGTTTTGCAGTCCTATCTAGTAAATACATCTCAAATCTGTCCCTTTTCTTCTCTTTTACCAGTGCTCTCATATGGGGACTTACTGCACATCTATGACATATAAGAACTTCCACTTCCTACTTCTCCAAATGTAGCTTCAACAGTGTGGCCAGAATAATCTTTAAAGTTAAATCTAATAGTGTTGCTCCCACTCAAAAATATTCAATGATACCCTTTTATATTCAAAAAAACTCCAAGCTCCTTAGCACAGCATCCAGTCCCTCAGTAACTAGACTCACTCCTACCTTATCCCTGTCTCTCTCTGAACACTCTAATACCAATCCAGTTATACTTCCCTGTTTGTTCAGGCTGTTATCTTCTTAAAATGCCAAATATCTCTCTCTTCACTTGACTAAACCCTATTCACCCTTTTAGGTTGCATAAAATCTTCCTAACTACCTCCGGTTGAAAAGATCACTCCTTTCTATTGCCCCACTATAAGTTACACATGGCTTATGATAAAGTATGTTTTTTCTTCTACCTAGTAATGGGATTGCAGGATGAAATGGGAGGTCTAATTTGAGTTTTTTGAGGATCCACACTTCTCTCCAAAGAGGCTAAATTAGTTTGCAGTCTCACCAACAATGCAAAAGTGTTCCCTTCCCTCAACATCTGACCAGTATCTGCAAATTTGGGACTTTATGATGTGCCATTCTCACCAGAGTTAGGTAATATCTCAGGTTTTGATTTGCATTTCCGTAATGATTAGGGAAATCATTTTATCATAAGGACATTTGCACTAGATTGTTTATCACAGCCCAATTTACAATTTCCAAGATGTGGGAACAACCTAAATGCCCGTCAACCCCGCAATGGATAAACAAACTGTGGTATATGTATACCATGGAATACTATTCAACCATAAAAAAGGTGGAGACTTTACATCTTTTCTATTAACCTGGATAGAATTGAGACACATTCTTCTTAGTAAATTATCACAAGAATGGAAAAGCAAGTATCCAATGTACTTAATACTAATATAAAGCCAGTAGATAATCTATTACATGCCCACATATGACAAAAACTCAATTCAATACAAGTTGGGGGGAAGAGCAATGAGAGAGGGGGGCAAAGGAGAGGAGGGACGGGAATTGGTATGCTCCCACATTATGGACACAATGTAAGGGTATATGGCACACCTCTTGGGCATAGGGCACAACTACAAGAGGGACTCTACCTAACAAATGCAAACATTATAACCCAGTTGTTTGTACCCTCACATTAACCTAAAATTTTAAAATTTTTTCAAAAATTGCATATACCTTTACAATGCATTACACTATACTGAAATGCCACAGAATGTACTTATTGTCCTTTCTAAGCTGGGAAATTCATGCGTCTAACAACCAAGTTGTTTTCATTTTGTATGTTCCTAGAATTTGGAACATAACAGAAACTTTTATTGAAATATCAAACTCACTACTAAATATTATTCAAATTCACCATTTAAAATTTTGTAACTGTAAATTTTTAAACTACAAGTCTTCATGTGTTAATACACTTAGGAAACCCTGTAAGGGCTAAACAAAAATAAAACAGAATCACCTTCTATCTTGTGGTCTATGATTTCATAGATCGACTCTTCAGGGGGAACTTCTTTCTCCCTGTTAAAGTTCCAATAAATAAAGTATATTTTAATATATCAAAGAATAAGAGTTTAAATTATCCCTAAATGAGAACTAGAACATATGGTCTAGACTCTAGACATATAAAGTTTGTCAAATAAAAATCAACATACTCTTTCACCTTTATTCCCAGACACTAAGGTAAACTGGTTATGAGCAAATAAGTATAAAAGTCAAACTACAGAATTCTATAAATTCTGTGTTTTCCATGAATATAATTAAATATACTAACAACACTAAATTTGGAAGAAACATGAATTTTCTTTTTACCACTATTATTATCAATGGTGTGATCATTAGTAGCACAAGTTCTGGAGTGAGACTACATAGCCTGAAACCTGTTTAATCTGCTGACTAATTTTTATGACCTCAGATAAGCTACTTAACCTCAGTCTCTTCATATTACAATTGGGATACTTTCCCCATAAAGAAGTTATGAGGATCAAAGCACATTATACATGTAAAGTTACTAGAAAAATACCTAACATGCAACAGACAATTAAATGCTAAGTATTAATATATGTTCTGAAACTAACTCATGCCTTATAATAAATAGCTCAAGTAAATATATCTGAACCTCTGAGCCAAGGATCCAGTTAAGCAACCCCACTGGGACCAACTCAAGGGCCACTCCCTTCATTCATCACTGACAGAGATATCTGTCAAGTAATTATATGATAAATAGTAGGCCCTCTCAATTACGTATACAAACTTTGTATTTTAACACTATAAAAATTTTTTAATTGTGTACATTTAATGCAAAAACATGGTTGTTCATAAATGTAAAAATTTTACTTGGATGAATTAAGATGATTTTTAATGAAGACACTCATAAACAATGAAATATTTAATCAGTTCTTAAATAGTTGCCTACTTATCACTGAGAGTTACCTGATCAAAGTGAAAGAAGAGGTTTTTTTTAGTTTTTGTTTTTATTGTTTGAGACAGAGTCTCACCATCACTCTGAGTAAAGGACCGTGGTGTCATAGCTCAAAACAACCTCAAACTTGGGCTCAAGTGATCCTCCTACCTCAGCCTTTAGCTAGGACTACAGGCGCCCACCACCATGCCCAGCTAGTTTTTCTACTTTTAATAGATATAGGGGCTCACTCTTGCTCAGGCTGCTCTTGAAGTCTTGATCTCAAGCAATCTACCCACCTCAGCCTCCCAGTGTGCTCAGATTATAGGCATGAGTCACCTCACTGAGGTATGAAAGGGTTTTTTAGCCAGATATTTAAAAGCCAGCAATGACCTGTATGACTTTCTAATAATAGCCACATATAACTATAAGCGCTTGAAATGTGGTTAGCATGACTAGGAAATTGATTTGGGGGGGGGGGTTTGTTTGTTTGTTTGTTTGTTTTTGCAGTTTGGGGCCAGGGCCAGGTTTGAATCCACCACCTCTGGTAAGGAGCCCTACTCCTTGAACCACAGGCGCCACCCAGGAAATTGATTTTTTTAATGAATTAAATTTTAACAGCCCTTGTAACTAGTGACTAATGTATTAGTGCCATCTCAGACTATTAAAAACTCAAATAAAAACAAGCTGACTAGATCTGATTTGATTTAGAAGCTCTGAGTATAGCAATAATATCCAACTCATTATCTTACATTCAGTGCTAACTATATACCACCTCTTATTGTTCTTAATTCAATTAGTTCTTATTTCACTTACGGGGGTTTAGTTAACATGGCTTTGAAGGCCTGTGCAGTCCTTGTTTTAAGACGCATTCTCAGTTCCTCAAGTTTTTGTACACGTCCTACTATTTGTCCAATACTTAAAGTGACATCTTTGTCAGCCTCCTGAAATTCTGCTTCTGATAAAGTTTTATCTTTACTTATCTAAAATAATAAAATTAACCAGTTAGATAGGAAATACCCATTTTGCTCCCATTCCCCAAAGAAATCTCATTATTTTCTTATCAAATCTAAGTAATTTTTACACTATTACCCTTATCTATGGTTATAGTCAAATACTGATATATTTAAAAATACATTTGGAAAGAAAAACAAAAAACAAAAAAAAGGAAAGAAAAAAGTATCTAACTTTTATATAAATTGGATTCAATTCTGACTAAAGTATATTACTTAAATATTAATTTTGTAATTCAACTTGTCAATATGTTGTTTAGGATATTGCATCCTCATCTATAAGTGAAACATGTTTGTAATTTCTCTTTAT
>CAUYON010086083.1:0-19332 GCA_963573935.1 Arctocebus calabarensis | reverse complement strand
CAACAATGATGGCTGCAACAAAAAAATGACCAGGCATTGTGGCAGGTGCCTGTCATCCCACCTACGTGGGAGGCGGAGGCAAGAGACTCGCTTGAGCCCAGGAATTGGAGGTTGCTGTGAGCTGTGATGCCACAGCACTCTCTCCCGGGTTACATCTTTTGGCTCTTTAACAAAAAAAAAAAAAAAAAAAAAAAAAACACAAGGGCATACAAAGGCTGAAAGTAAAAAGATGAAGAAAGACAAACATTCTAATCAAAAGAAAGAATTAAAAGGCTAGGCACAGTGGCTCACACCTGCAATGCCAGTACTTTGGGAGCATAGGTGGGAAGACTGCTTGAGGCCAGGAGTTCAAGACTAGCCTGGGTAAAATATAAAAACCCATCTCCCTACAAAAAATAAGAAAAATTAGCCAGGTGTGATGGTTCACACATGTAGTCCCAGCTACTCGGGGGGATTGCATGAGCCCTGCAGTGAACTATGATCAAGCCACCACACTCCAGCCTAGGCAATACAGTGAGACATTGTCTCTTAAAATAACAGAAAAGATATGAAAACAGCACATTGTACCCCTTGATTGCACTAATGTACACAGCTATGATTTAATAAAAAAAAAAAGAAAAGAAAAGAAAGTTAATGAAATTGACATAGCTATCAGAAAACAAACAGCATTTGGCTAGCTGAAGTGGCTCATACCTGGAAGGTCCTCTGGAAGGCCCTGGCAGGACAATAATTTGAACTCAGGCGTTCAAGACTAGCCAGAACAAGAATGAGACCCTGTCACTACTAAAAAAATAGAAAAGTTAGCCAGGTATCAGGTTGGCATTTGTAAGTCCCAAATACTCGGGAGGCTGAGGCAGGAAGATTACTTGAACCCAAGAGTTTGAGGTTATTGGGAGCTAGGCTGATGCAACCACACTTTATCTAGGATATACAATGAAACCTATCTCAAAAAAAAAAAAAAAGAAGAAGAAGAAGAAGAGAAGAAAAGAAAGAAGAGGGAAAAAAAACTGAATTTAAGATAAAATGTTACTGAAGAGAAGTGGGTCATCTAATTATAAAAGGGTCAACAATTTAATAATATATAATAATATACAGCCTCAAATATATATAAAACACTGACAACTGTCAATGAATCTATTAATATAGAAGAATAACATGCCTATTGTCAAGAATATTAGTAAATGTTTAGAATTGCTCAAAAATACCTTAGATCAAAAATCTGTAGTATATAAACGTAATACTAGAAAAAAATGCATGCTTATATTAGGAATTGAGATGGTAAAATGAATGAGCTAAGCATTAAACCTAAGAACTTAGAAAAACAGCAGAATCTACACAAAGAAAATGAAATGAGGAAATAAGAGCAGAATTGTTGAAATAAATATACAACATACAAAAAGCCAAAAGTTAAAAACTGATAAACTTGTGCAAGGTTAATTAAGGGAAGCAAATGGGAAAGGAAGAACAAAATATGTAAATAAGCAAGAATCAAGAGATGCCAGATGCCTCAGAAAATAAAAAGATATTAAAGGCCAGCAAACAAATGTATGATGATAATGACTAAAATTCCAATCCCATACAGATTTGTTTAAGATATTACATAAGTGGGGACACTCTTCAAGCCACTTTAGAAGGTTCTCATATCATCATAAATATGCCCATACCAAACCAGATGATAACAGAGGAGGAAAAGAAACTTACAAGTCAATTTTACTTTCAAGCACAAATGAAAAAAACTAGCCAGACACTGTGGTGGGAACTACTGTGGACGCTGAGTTAAGAAGATACCTTGAGCCCAGAAGTTTGAGGTTGCTGTGAGCTATGACGCCATGGCACTCTCCTTAGGGCAACAGAGACAGACTCTGTCATAAATAAATAAATATTTTAAAAAATAAAATAAGAATGTTTCATTGAATAGTGTTAAGTACTAGCACTTTTTCATTTCCTACCCAAAATAAGAAAAAAGACAAAGAAAATGTTTTACAATTATGAGGCAAATCAAAAGATGAGTGCAAAAAAAACATTCCCTGTGCTGTCCAATGCAGTAGACACTAGCCACATGGGGCTACTTAAATTTAAATTTATTAGGACTAGGCTCAGGCCCATAGGTCAAGGGTTAAGGCCACCAGGCACATAAATGGAGGCAGGCAGGTTTGAGCCCTACCCAGGCCCGCTAAACAACAATGACAACTCTAACAAAAAAATAGCCAGGCATTGTGGCAGACACCTATAGTTTCAGCTACTTGGAAGGCTAAGGCAAGAGAATTGCATAAACCCAAGAATTAGAGATTGCTGTGAGCTGTGATACCACTGCACTCTACTGAGGGCATCAAAGTGAGACTCTGTCTCAAAAAAAAAAAAAAATTTTTTATTTAAACTAAATTAAAATTTTAAGTTCATCAGACATATTAGCCATATTTCAAATGCTCCTAACTATCACCTTGGACAACACAGATGTATAACATACATATTACTGCAGAAAATGCTTACAAACAGAGCTGCTCTAGACTCTATGGACAATAGTAAAATTGATTATATAAGTGTCTTCAGAAGATATCTTAGATCAGTGGTTCTTAAGGTAATTTTGTCACCCAGGAGACATCTGGCAATGTCTGGAAACTTTTTGGTGGCCACAACTGGGGAATGCTACTGGCAACTGTGGATGGAGGGTAGGGATGCTGTTAAACATCCTACAATGCACAGTCTGGCCAGCAACAAAGAATTATCCAATCCAAAATATCCATAGTGACAAGGTTGAGAAATCCTACCCAGATTCCTCAAGCTCAGGAATCAATGAGTGAACATTACACTTCCAAAGACAAAAAGGAAATACAATGGCTCGGCGCCTGTAGCTGTGGGTTCGAACCCAGTCCAGGCCTGCCAAACAACAATGACAACTACAACCAAAAAATAGCTGGGCGCTGTGGCAGACGCTGGTAGACCCAGCTAGCAGGTTCAAGCCCAGCCCAGGCCTGGTAAACAACAATGACAACTGGAACCAAAAAATAGCTAGGCGTTATGGCGGGCGCCTGTAGTACCAGCTACTCAGGATGCTGAGGCAAGAGAATCGTTTAAGCCCAAGAGTTTGAGGTTGTTGTGAGCTGTGACATCACAGCACTCTACCCAGGGTGACATAGGTGAGACTCTGTTTACAAAAAAAAAAAAAAACAAGGAAATACAGTATTCTTATTCAGAGACATTACCCAAGATTTCCTTTACTACCCAATATTCTGTGACAAGAATCTGAACCAACCCTTTTGCTAAAAGAGTGTGTGACAATATTCTCTCATCTTTTATGACATCTATGTAAAAAAAAAAAAAAATAGCTTGATAGCATTCACAAGGAGACAAATGCTAAAGGTAGGTGTATATAAAGGTGGTGAAAATTCAGTATTTTGATCATTCTACTTTTAGACTTAAAAATCTAAAAATGAAAATTATCTATAATTACGAAGCAAAGAATATATTCATCCTCTCTTCCTCAATATTATATGCCATCAATGTTTTCTTTTTCTTTTTTGAGACAGAGTCTTCTTACTTGTCACCCTTGGTAGAGTGCCTTGGCATCATAGCTCATAGCAACCTCAAACTCTTAGGCTCAAGCAATTCTCTTATCTCAGTCTCCCCAGGTAGCTGGGACTACAGGCACCTGCCACCACGCCCAGCTATTTTTGGAGGGGGGGGTCTCACTCTGGTTCTGGGTGGTCTCGAATCTGTGAGCTTAGACAATCCACCCGCCTCCACCTCCACCTCCCACAAGTGCTAGTATTACAGGTGTGAGCCTCCACACCCTGCCTCATCAATGTTCTCAAAAGTACTGTTTTGTTTTGTTTTTGTAGAGACAGAGTCTCACTTCATCGCCCTCGGTAGAGTGCCGTGGCGTCACACAGCTCACAGCAACCTACAACTCCAGGGCTTAGGCAATTCTCTTGCCTCAGCCTCTTGAATAGCTGGGACTACAGGCGCCTGCCACAAAGCCCGGCTAGTTTTTTGGTTTTTGCAGTTAGGCCAAGGCCAAGTTTGAACTTTTGGTATATGGGGCTGGCACCCTACTCGCTGAACCACAGGCACCGCCCTCAAAAGTACTGTTTTGATGATGCTAGAGCAAGGAAGAGAACCAGAAGAAATAAGATAAAAACTGTGAAAGATTTAATATCTACAATCAGTACTGTATCTTGACTGTGGGAATGCAACAACCAGACGTAATACGCTAAAACCTATGAAAAGTATCTGAAATGTGAAATCAGTGTTTATAAATTAGAAGATGAATGCAAACACACATATGGTCACATTCCAGACTTGTGCTGTCCAATGCAGTAGCTGCTACCACACGTGGTTCCTCAGACACATGGCTACTCTATTGTAGTAAGTAGATACAGAATATTACCATCAGTGCAGAAAGTTCTATCAGATAGCACTACTGGAAAAAAATTCCAATTAACTCAACAAATATATACCAAGTGCTTACTATAATGTTGTTTTGATTTATGTGCTTTGATGCAATATTATTTGATATAGTAAAGTATAAAATAAGAGGTGGCACCCGTAGCTCAGTCGGCAAGGGTGCCAGCCACATATATCTAGGGTGGCAGGTTTGTACCCTCGGGTCTACTAAGCAATAATGTCAACTGAAACCAAAACATAGCTGGGCATTGTGGCAGACGCCAGTAGTCCCAGCTACTTGGGAGGCTGAGGCAAGAGAATCGCTTCAGCTCAAGAGTTTGAGGTTGCTGTAGTGATGCCACAGCACTCTAGCCAGGGTGACAGATTAAGACTCTTTCTCAAAAAAAGTATAAAATAAGAACATTTACAGAGCACTTACTATATGCCAGGCACTATACTAATCACTTCCCTTTTAATGTAAATTAAATAATTTAATATTCACATTAATCCCCCTGAGGTAGTTTACAATTACTATTTTATTTATTTTATTTTATTAGAGATGGAGGCTTGCTTACTATTTTGCCAAGTCTGGATTTTAGAGCCAGGGCTCAAGCAATCTGCTCACCTCAAGCTCCAGAGCTTTTGGAACTACAGGTGTGGCCACCACACCCAGCTTATTTCTCTATTTTAGAAATTAAGATACCTGTGGCTCAGTAAGTAGGGGGCCAGCCCCATATACCGAAGGTGGCGGGTTCAAACCCGGCCCCAGCCAAACTGCAACAACAAAAAAATGGTTTGGCGTTGTGGCAGGCGCCTATAGTCCCAGCTACTTGGGAGGCTGAGGCAAGAGAATTCCTAAGCTCAAGAGCTGGAAGTTGCTGTGAGCTGTGACACCACGGCACTCTGCCAAGGGCAATAGAGTGAGACTTTGTCTCTATTGAAAAAAAAAAATTAAGAAACAAACATAGGAACTTGCTAAATGTCACAGGTAATCAATGGTGGAGCCAAGAAGAATCAAGACAGTCCACATCCTCTGTTATACTGCCTTTCAATTCCTAAGAGTTTTTTTGTTTGTTTGTTTGTTTGTTTGTTTTTTGTAGGGTTTGAACCCGCCACCTTCAGTATATGGGGCCCTACTCAACGAGCTACAGGCGCCACCCAATTCCTAAGGTTTTGATATTTTTCTGTGTATATATACCAATAAAACACCAATGTGATTTTTTTTTCTAAAATCTCACCTGATTAAGTCACTATCTTGCTACATGTATTGACTCATTTTCGAATTGTTCTCTAATCCCTGCCACAAAGCCACAAAATTAAGATAGATCAACTTTCTTTTTTTAAGAGACAGGGTGTCACTTTGTCGCCCTAGGTAGAGTGCCTCACTAAGCCACAGGTACTGTCCCCAACAGACCAACTTTCTAAAATTATTAACCTTATTCAAAGTTTGCAAACTAATAATTTTACACTAAAACATGGATATATTACGGATTATAATGAAATGTCTAAGGATAAAAGTTGAGAGAGAAGATGGCGGCCACCATGAAGAAGGTGGCTGCAGAAGATGTCAACATTACCTTCGAAGACCAACAAAAGATAAACAAATTTGCACGGAATACAGAGCTGAAGGAAGAAATAGAAGTAAAAAAGAAACAGCTCCAAAACTTAGAAGATGCTTGTGATGACATCCTGCTTGCAGATGAGGGCTCTTTAATGATACCGTATCAGATTGGCAATGTTTTCATTAGTGATTCTCAAGAAGAAACACAAGAAATTTTAGAAGCAGTAAAGGAAAATTTGCAAGAAGAGACTGATGCCTTAGAATCCAGAGTGGAATCAATTCAGCGGATGTTAGCAGATTTGAAAGTTCAGTTATATGCAAATTTTGGGAGCAATATAAATCTTAAAGCTGATAAAAGTTAAATATTTTATAATACTTTTTTCTAATTTGTTAATTTATTTAATAAACTTGAATATTGTTTAAAACAATAACTTCCCTTCAAATGACATGGACAGGAAAACTTTCTTTTTTAAAAACTTTTCATTTATTTAATAGAAACTTGCCTATTTTCACATGTCTTGCTTATTTTATATTTTTAAAAGAAGACAGTATTCATCAGTGTATTTTGCATAATGATTATGTCAAGTCTAGGTGCTTTATGTCACATTATTAAAATCAGGTAAACAAAAAAAGAAAAAAAACTCCTTTTTTGATCATTCTATAGAAATCAGGTTATATTAGTTTTCTTTAAAAGAAAAGGCTAACTCCTTATTTGTCATCAGAAACTGAAATCAAGACATCATACTTCTATGTAGACATGACTATCTCAAGAAGAACAACACTGACAGCTCACATGTATATAGAATTTTCTCTACTTGTTACACCCAATCTCATTTTATCAACAGTAACCAGGAGGTAATAAGAAAAGCAGACTCAACTGTGTGTTTTGAAGTCACAAAAATGACTTTGAGGGGAAAAAAAAATAAGAAATGTTCAAGAACTGGCGGAGCCCAGTGGCTCACACCTGTAACCCTGGCACTCTGGGAGACTAAAAGAGAAGGATCCCTTTGGATCAGAGGTTCAGGACTAGCCTGATCAAGAGCAAGACCCCCATCTATACTAAAAACAGAAAAAATTAACCAGGTGTGGTGGCCTATGCCTGAGTCCCAGCTACTTAGGAGGCTGAAACAGACGGATTGCTTGAGCCTTGGAGTTTGAGGTTGCAGTGAGCTGGGGCAACAAAACAAGACGGTCTCAAAATTAAAAAGAAAGAAAAGAAAAGGAAAGAAAAAGAATCATTAATAGTACTTTTAAATTTAGTTTTTCCTTCACTTTTTAGAGTTTCAAATTGTTAGGGAAACTGAGACAGCAATACAATTAAGATTTACATACTTTCCACCTAGATTCTCAAATTAATACTTTGCTACATTTGTGTTTCTCATACTTATAGAAATTCA
The DNA here is from genome assembly GCA_963573935.1 of Arctocebus calabarensis. Lineage (NCBI taxonomy): Eukaryota > Metazoa > Chordata > Mammalia > Primates > Lorisidae > Arctocebus > Arctocebus calabarensis. The sequence continues at coordinate 11,991 of CAUYON010086083.1, read as the reverse complement.
CACACATGCACAGAAACACACTCACACATACAAATACTTTTTTTCCCAAGTCATTTGAAAGTGATTTTTAAAGATCATAACCTTTCATTCTATATACCAGAGACGACATCTCCTAAGAACAAGAGCATTCTCCTACCTAAACTACAATAATGTTATCACACCTAACACCTATTAATAGAAACTCAGATTATCATCTAATCTATTAAAATTTTATCAATTATCTTTAAAATATGCTTTTTCTTAAAAGAATCAAAAGCTAACTGTTCCCAAATGACTTTGGTAAAGTGCTACTTTTCAAAATCACTTGACCAAAGGGAGCTAATTTTCTCCTATACCGTTTTTATTGGTTGTCAGTCAATTGGTATTTGAGTTTTGATTCCTTAAATACAGATTTCTACATTTATATAATATTCACTTGTTTTGCTTCTTTGTATCTAATTATTGCAGAATACAACAAGAAGCTCTTCAGAACATTTTACGTATTTTACAGGAAAAAAAGTAAAGAAGCACATGAAGACAGGCGGGACGATTTTTGACTTTAAAAACAGGTAACCTAAACTCTTACTCTCGTTCTCAGCAAACATTCAAAACTTTTCCAACAAATACAATTACAAATTCAAATAATGACCCTGCTACTTGTTTTAAGTGTTTGAAATAAATAAAAATCCTGCTACTTAACACAAAGAAGATATTCTGAGTTCACCCAATTTGAAACTAAAAAATCTAACCAGAAGCAAGGTAAAATACCAGAAAATCATGATTAATTTTAAGTCCCAGATAGGCTATATGTGAGAATCAGTTGTATAAGTTGCCCACTGTTATCATTAATGAACAGAGTGTGTTTTACCAAACTCATAGAAGGTTTAGGAAAACCTTCTATGTTTATTTATGTTGTTTATTTATGTACACAACTATGATTTAGTAAAAAATGAAGAAAAGGAAAAAAAAGAAAACGTTTTTTACATACATCTATTCTCCCTTCATGAAGGTGTAGTTTTCATAGGCTCAATAATCAGTTATTCTCAAATATCTGATGGCTTAAAAAATTATATTATAATGAGAAGAAACTTCACAGACATAAAAATAACTCTAAATTCTCTTATGAGCATTAGAATAATTACAGATCTATTTATTCATTCAATGTTTCAAGCACAGCATAGGCTCTCTTCAAACTATCCGTCAATACACTGTACAACCCACCCTTCACTTTCATATGATTTAATTTTCCTTTGCTTTTTGCAACATTATAATTATGTGCTTTGAGTTTACTGTAACTAATATTAGTGGGTTTTCTCCACATGTTAACAAACTAAAGGAACAGACAAAAAAGCTTTTTGATCACCTCATCAGTACCCTTAGGAGGAAAAAAAAAATTGCTAATATGGAAACAAAGATCTTTATTTTTTTTCCTGCATGGGATGAAATAAATTCCTTATGTGGTTTTTAATTATATCCTAATGCTTTATAATCATCTTTTAACATAAAACTCATAAAAAAGTACCTATTGTGAATAGCTCACCAGCTCCCAATTGTGCGATGGCACCAACCTTTATAATTAACTCCATGGTGCCCAAAACTGGGCACTTTTAAAATCAAACAGACCAGCAACAAAACTATGGTTCTTTGTAAAACAACATAAGACTGTCCACAGAGTTAGAGTTTTGTGTTCTATTTTGCCTTTGTTAGCACTGTGCTTATTATTTGCTTTCCAACCAAATAATAGTACCGAATTATTTTCAGTAAATAATTATCAAAATTTAGTAGCTTTTAAAAATGATTCTCCAAAGGCCAAATGAGTGAGAATGCAATCATCCTCTGCTACTTAAAAAACTCTAAGTGTCCAAAACATATGGATTTCCAGACTCTGAAAAACTAGAGCTCTCATACAAACAGGAAACCCCAGGCACAGGGAGAAAACCAAACTGTGTTGAGAGCTCAAAATCCAATGAAGTATTCTTCTATTGTTTAAAGCTATTTTTACTGATTCCAATAAGTCTATCTTGTTAGTCTGCTGCTGATCAATTCTACAAGTAAAAAACAGAGTTTTCTTTGTTACTTATAAAAAGAGAGGAAGAAGAGAATTAAATGAGCAAACTTCCCAGACAGGGTGATCTAGTTTTATCCCAAGATAAAAATGCATCGGCTATGTCAAAAAAGGTAATTCTGGTTCCTTGGAAATTGTGATGATTCTGTTTCTTATACTCAATATACACTGAATATCAAATTCTGGTATTACTAAATTTAAGAAGCAAATGAACTATTTTCAAAAGACAGTTGCCCATCAATAAATATAATCTTTTAATCATCCATTGTAGCTAAAGGAAAACAAAATGAAAGTCTCAAATTTATACTACTTTCACCAGCTCCACTGAGTAATCAATCCAATCACTCTTTCTGTTCTTCAACCATCTGATGTTCTTACACAAGCCTTCTGCGTCTTGTTTTAAATAAATCTCTACATGAAAATGGGGAGTGGGAGAGCACCCTAGAGGTATTTCAAAGCTCTCCACCATGACTTTCCAGTACAGGGACAAGCAAAAGGCATTCAATTCTGCCACGAGGTTTCTAACAAACATTTTTGAAGGTCCTTAGAAAACCATATTCATTTCTAAATATGACCATCACTCTTACAGAAACTTGCCATCTTTTATTTTTTGTTTTGTTCCCATTATACCTAGTCACTCAAACACATTCTGATTTATAAAACTTTTACAAATATAAAAATGCTGGGAATTCTGTATATATATCCTATGCCATGAGGGAAGAATGTACTCCAGTTAAAGAAAAAAAAAGATGAAAAGCAAAGTATTATGCTTGAATCAGTTCATGTAATATTTATGCAGTTTATAAGCAAAAGTGTGGATGTCAGTCATCTATTAAACTCTAAACTATCTAATTTGTCACCAAGAGTTTGGATCAAAAGACCTTCTCAATCATTTCTGATCTTTCTCTCTCAGCTGAAGTAGAGTTCTTATTTTCTTACTCTGCAGCTACACAAACTTGAAAGTTCATTTAAACCATACTACCCATCTCAATCAAAAAGCTTTCTCTCCATATTCATTTACATCTCTAAACACATGGAAATCTGGCAATTCTTCATTTATGTTAAAAAATTCCTTCTATCTCTGGCTTCCAAATCACAGTATCCTTTTCTCTTCCTCCCATTCATTCTCCCTTCCTTTTCTACCCCCTTCACAGGATACTCTTTCTCTATCAGTAAGGGAAAATAACAGCCAAAAATCTCTGCTCTCAGCTAGGCGCCTGTGGCTCAACAGGCTAAGGCACCAGCCACGTACACCTGAGCTGCCGGGGTTGGCATCCAGCCCAGGTCCGCCAAACAATGACGGCTGCAACCAAAAAATGGCCTGGCATTGTGGCGGGTGCCTGTAGTCCCACCTACTTGGGAGGCGGAGGTGGAAGACTCGCTTGAGCCCAGGAATTGGGGGTTGCTGTGAGCTGTGATGCCATAGCACTCTATCCAGGGTGACAGCTTGAGGCCCTGTCTCAAAAAAAAAAAAAAAAAAAATCTCTGCTCTCCTAGAGTTTATGCCCTACTGAAGAGAGATGAATAATAATAACTAAGTAAATAAGGAATAAATCGAGAAGGGCTAAGAGGAAATATGAGCATATGAGGAGGGTAGAAAGAGTAGAATTTTAGGGAGGGCGGTTAGGAAAGACATCTTTGAGAAAATGACATGTGAACACATCTGGCTCCTAAGCTGGATCATGCATTCTATGAAAGATATCAAGAATTATGGGCAGCACCTGTGGCTCAGTGAGTAGGGCGCCGTCCCCATATGCCGGAGGTGGTGGGTTCAAACCACCAAAAACTGCAAAAAAAAAAGAATTATGAGGGCAACTAAAGTCTCAACTTTCTTCTTTCTTCTCAAGCTCTAGCCCTACATATGCAATTGAATGTCTTGTCTACAAAAACCTCCACACAAACATGGTCCAAAACAATCCCATTCTCTATATGTCCAAAGTCTCATATATGCCATTCTTATAATTTCTTATTAGCAGAATTTCTTATTGTCATTCAGAATCATAACTTCAGCTATTTTTATGATTCTTACACCATAATTATCACATTCAATAAGTCATCAACCCTCAGAGACTCTTTCTTGGAGAGTTTTTAGTACATGACCCTCCTTTTTATCAAATCTAGTTCAATTCTCTAAGTGCCATGACCTATAAATTAGTACCCTGCCTCTGAAGTCTCCTTCCTCCAACCCATCCTGCACCCTAAAATACAACTCTACTGCCAAAAAGCCTGATGTACTTTTGGATATCCACTATTTTAAGTTCAATTGCTTGTTTTAGATTTTTTTCCTCACTTGTAATCATACCACTCTCTTGACTATACTCTGCCCATCCATTAAAATAGATCACCTCCTGGTCATAAATCCCCAGATTTTCCTTCCCAAACACACCTCATTCATGATGCTTTCATTAATCCAACAAACATGACACCTTCATTGGCTTCTTTTGAACTCCTCTGCCTTTCCTACTTCATTACAGTATAAGTTTAACTATGAAATCCTTCATAAAACATAAATATATGTGACACATAATTATCAAGCATACTGATAGAAAAAACATCCATTAATCCAGTAAATAATTTGGAAAATTCAATACTACCAATGCTGTTGAGATTTCCTAGGTCTTTCCTTCCAGAGGAAACCACTGCCCCAAAATACTTCTTAGCAACTTCTTGCTGTCCTTTACAGTTTGACTATATGTGTGTATAGAATTAAGTGATGTTTGACTTTGCAAAGTTATATTAATGGTGGCATACTGACTGGAGTCCTTCACAAACTGCTTTTGTATTATGACTTTAAGGTTTGTTCATGATGATATGTACAACTGTAATGGATTCATTTTCATTTCTAGATGGTATTCTCCTATTGATGGACATGAAAGTTACTTACATCATTTATTAAGGAAAAATAATGCTATAAATATTCTTGAGCATGTCATCTGGTACATACATAAATATCTAGGACTAGAATTTCTGGACTGTAGCATAAGCACGTGTTCCACTGTAATGAAAACTATTTTTCCAAAATGATCATGCCTATTTAATAAAACTACTATGGCTAAGAGCTGTAGCTCACACCTGTAATCCTACCACTCTGGGTGGCTGAAGTGGATGGATTGCTTGCGCTCAGAAGTTTGAGACTAGCCTGAGAGTGAGACCTTGTCTCTGCTACATTGTGCCCTATGATTGCACCAATGTACACAATTATGATTCAATAAAATTATTAAAATAAATAAATAAATAAAAATAGAAAACCTTTTGGGGCATTGTGGTGGGCGCTTGTAGCCCCAGCAATTTAGGAAGCTAAGGCAAAAGGATTACTCAAGGTCCAAAGATTGAGGTTGCTGTAAGCTATGACTCCATAGCGCTCTACCCAGGGCAACAGAATGAAGTTTCAAAAAAATAAAAATCTAAGATATCCTTATTTCATATTTTCTATCTTATAACTCTAATATCTAAAGTCTCCGGTAGTCTGGATAAAGTTTCTGTTGACATACGTGTTCCCTCTCAAAGTAAATCTCCTTTACATGTGCTTTATTTCATTTTATACTTTATTAAATTCATATAAGAGGATGTCTTAGAGATCTGAGTTGAAATTATATTCCTTCAGAAAGGATTTTCATTTACTTCTGCCAATGCCCTAGAAGTTCCAAGCACCTAGGATTACCTAAAATAAAAATTTTTGTCCACTCATTTACAAGTGTGATTTTTGCCTAAAATATTTTGTTCAGCAATTTCAGATTATTTATAATCAGAAGATTCCAGTATCTCCATTTCATAAAACTACGTGGGATGGAAATCCCACTGAACCTCTGAACCTTAGCATGGCACTTCTTGTACTTTTCCTATTTACTGTGCTTTTGCCTTCTCTCTTCTTCCAGAAGATTAAGTTGCTTGAAAAGAAAGGCTGTTTTATTATATTCACCTGTGAATCTCACACAGTAGCCAGCAAACTACCCTATACATTCATGATTTTCAATGAATATTTGTTAAATAAAAAAAGACAAATAAAATTCTGAAAAACATAAAGCGTAGGTGCCAAGAATTTATGACAAATAAAAGCTTGTTAGAATGCCTAACTCATTACTTTCCTTATTTTGCAGTTTGTCCATTGAGTACAGCAGGCTAAATATCACAATGCTTATAATAATAAAGGAGAAACATCTTTGACTTAATAAACAAAATAAGTTCTTGCAGGAGTCCCTCAAGCTCCAAATAGATTTTAGTGTTTGAAAAAGAAAAAAGTGCATGTAGTACAGGGAAAATCTCATTAAAAACCCAAAAATGTATTGGAAAAGAAAACATTTTATTTTTCAAGTTTCCTAAAGAAAATTCATGAACTATTTGTTATCTGAGATAAGAAATTAAAATATGAAATGACACTGTACTTTTGTTGTCTCTATGATAGCAAATGGTCACAAATTACTGAGGTTTTAGCTAAGAATCTGGTTGTTAAAACTAAATATATATTCAATATTACTTTTCTAGTTGGCGGAAAATCACAAGAGGGGAATCCCTTCATCTCAAGTGTTGACAGCATCCTTCATTTGACAATAAATAACTAATGTCAATGACAGTGTAAGGACATCTCCCCAAAAGAATAAAATAAAAACATAAAAATCACTTATTTTTTAATTGTAACACTATATACCTCTTAGAATTTTTCAATAATAGCTCACGAAGACTACAGGTTGATGACACTAATAACTTAGTCTAAATATCCAAAGGAAATAAAAGGGAAACATGATTGTCACAAATAATATTTTCTCAACCATCATATTTGTAGTAAACAGAAACCAACCAAAGGTGTACTATGGGATTAGTTGTTAAGTGCTAGGCAAGAAGCCATAATGCCACCCTGAAGTTCACATACCACATGTGCAGCCACAGTTTGCATAAAAAAGAATAATTCATGAAAACAAGTTTGTTCAAAAATAACCCTGAATAGGAAAAGTCACATTTGAGTCATTGGAAGACATTTTATATGTGTATGTATGAGTAATCATTTAAAAAGAACTAAAAAAGGAAATCTATTTATTTCCTTCCCTACTTAACTAAGCATTCAGTCTATAATCAGCTGGTTAGAATGAAGTATTATTAAAGCACTATTTTTATACTACCATTTTTATGAGTTTTGCATGTTACATGAAGAGTGGTTTTTTAAAAATGCACAAAATGCTTATTCTCTTTTATGCTTCCTCTTTAAGACAAACCAAAGCTCTAATTCTGATATAACAGTAACACAAGTGGAAACAAAAACACTTGAATTTCTAAAATGTCTTTCAATTTTACTCTATTAACTCTATCACATTAAAGTCTTATTTATCAAAAATAGATTTTAACCCTACATTTAAGATGACTTCAGAGTTTGTTTCAAAATGCAAAAAGATAGAAAAAAAGATCTTTATTCTAAGAAGTCACTAACTACTTTAGGAAAAAATGCATAAAAACAAATTATTTGAACCCTAAGTATAAAACTAGTTTGAAAAAAATCCCTTATTGTGGGAGGGCTGTAAATAACAAATACACTCCCGCTCTAATAAAGACATTCGGGGATATTTTTCAATCTACACAGATGGTTTATTGGTATGCTTTTTTAAGAATCTTTCACTTAAGGTAATTTTACCATTGATAAAAGGTAAATTGTGAGCAGATAATTCACAGAAAAATATGACAATCCAAGTCCTATGTGAAAGTTTCTCAACCTCATTTACACTCAGAAAAAGACAAAACTAGAAACTACTTTTTATATCCATGATTTTGGATAATTTTTTAAAATTTAAAATATTTTGATAATAATTATTAGAAAACAATGGCGGCACCTGTGGCTCAATGAGTAGGGTGCCGGACCCATATAGCAAGGGTGGCGAGTTCAAACCCCGCCCCGGCCAAAATGCAAAAAAAAAAAAAAAAAAAAAATAGCCGAGCGGTTGTGGCGGGCGCATTTAGTTTCAGGTACTCGGAAGGCTGAGGCAAGAGAATGTCCTAAGCCCAGGAGTTGGAGTTTGCTGTGAGCAGTGTGATGCCACAGCACTCTACCGAGAGTGATAAAGTGAGACTCTGTCTCTCCAAAAATAAAAAATAAAAAAATAATAATAATTATTAGAAAAGAGTACAGAGAGGACTTTCAATTTCAGCCTGGCATGTAAGGAGTGTGAAAGTCACCATTATGTCCTAAAAATTAGTAAAACTTGAACAAAATTAAAATCAACAGCTTTTCTTAGATCTGTCAAAATAACAAGGTCCAAAATTGCTGTCTGCAAAATGATAAAAGAATCAAAATTTAGCAGAGCAGAAACAGCATGGAAACCAGTACAATGGTAGAAAAATCAGAATCGTAATTGACAAATTGTTGGAGGCTTAGTGTAGACAAGTCTGAGAGTTAAAAACCCTAGGGGGAACCAGTCATAGGGGAACTTCCACACATTTTGTAGCTTTTGCCTCCAGGAGTTGAACCAGGTTCTTAAGATGAAGACTAGAGAAAAAATACTCCCCTATTTTTTAAAGGGGAAGGGGAAAATAAAACATTTTGAAATACCAGAACATTATGTCTTAACAAGGCCATCCTATAACAGAAACTATTTTATCAAAATTTAACCTACTGGTGTTTTACTAGAGCCTAATAAACCTAGAGTTAGATAAATACCCAATTCCAGCCCTGTCCAGCCATTCTATTCCCATGCTGGAGGGGAAAAGAAATGAAAAACTGAAAGGTATTATGTAAAATTCACAGCTAAGGAACACAGACTCACTAAAAGACTAAGACCTAATCATAAGACTGTAGAAAAATCCCTCCTCCTCATATCTTATTACCATATCACTAAAGGCCTACTTACGGGAGTTCCTTTCATCCAGTATATGTACAGCTTCCCCAAACCCTCCAAAAATTACAAGGTATACACTAAAACACAAAAACACACTTAGAAGAGACAGAGTAAGTATCAGAACCAGATTCAAAGGTAATAGGGATATTGTAATGATCAGACAAGAAAGTTTAAAAAGCTATCATTAGTATGCTAAAGGCACTAATGAAAAAATAGACACTATACAAGAAAAGATGGATAATGTGAGCAAATAGATGGAAATTGAAAATTCTAAGAAAGAATCAAAAGGCAAGAAGATGTTGGATGAAATATTTAAAGTGTAGAGAGGGGAAAAAAAGTCAACTTAGAATTCTATACCCTTAAAATTATACTTCAAAAGTGAAGGATAAATTAAGACTTTCTCAGAAAAACAAAAATTGTGGAAATTTATTACCTATAGACCTGCCTTGCAAGACAGGTTAACAGAAGTTCTTCAGAGAGAAGGAAATTTACATGGGCAAAAACTCATATCTACATAAAGAAAGGAAGATAAGAAGGAAAAAAGAAGGGTAAATAAAAATTTTTATTTTTCTTATGCTTAATCTCACATATTCCAATTTAATGAAAATAAAAATATAATCAGCCATATATATGTGAATCATATATATGTATGTGAGTGTGTGTATATATATATATGTAATTACATATATGTGTGTGTTTGTGTGTGTATGTAGGTGTAAATTATAAATATAAATATAAATATAAAATGAATGCCGGTAATGATTTCAGAAATGGGAGGGAGAAATGTGGAATATTTTATTACAATAAGGTACTGGCATTATTTGTATATTGGTACAACGTTACTAAAAATTGATTTAGATTAGTTGGAAATGTACATTCCAAGCTATAGGGCAACCATTAATAAAACCAAAATAGTAAGTATTACAGATAAGCTAAGAGAGAAGAAAAATCGGAATCATAAAAAATGCTTAATTAGAAAAGAATAGAGAATATGAGGACAATTAATGACATTCAATGACACAGTGGGGGAGAGCAGAGAGAGACAGGAGGAGGGAGGGGTGGGGAAAGGAAGAGCAGAGAGAGGGAGGGAATGGGGGGTTGGGGTCTTGCTGTGTGCCACACTTTTTGGAGGCAAAACACGATTTTAAGAGGGACTTTACCTAACAAATGCAATCAGTGTAACCTGGTTTCTTGTACCCTCAATGAATACCCAACATTAAAAAAAAAGAATAGAGAAATAGGCATTTTTACATGGTAAATCAATACAGACAGAAATTATAGACAACTAACTCTCTTTCAGTAGGGGAATGAATAAAGTATGAAATCATAAAATACTCAGCTATGAATCTGTATGTACTGATACATTAAGAGCATCTAAACACTAAAAAACAATGTATAGAAAAGGAAAAGAAAAAAGTGGAAGGAAGAGAGAGAAGTGGAAGGAAGAAAGATACACATGCCAAACTCTAGTAGTGATCCTTTCTGGCAAGAGAACTGAGAATCAATATAAATGGAAAGGAGTAATTTGACCTAATTATTATATAAAATCTTCAATGTATACATTGCAATGAAAATCTCTGGACATATTACTTATACAAATCTTTTTAAAAGAGGAAAGGAAGGAAAAAGAGAAGAATATCTTGGTTTCCACAAAACCAAGAGAGTGGCTGCTGGCTTACTTAGATCAGTGCCTTAAAGAATTTCAAACAAATTACTTCAAATAAGAATTTGTTATCTACCATTTAACAGTTTTAATTTACAATTTCAATTTATGAGGAATTTTATTTACAACTGTACTTTTTACAGCATTTCAGATGACTTCATGAACTAAATCAAGGATCATATAGGATCTGGAACTGAAGAGAATTTTAGGGACTGTCTAGATCTGCCTTTATTATGCATATGACAAAACTTGTCCTAAAACAGATAAGTAATTATATATTAAAACAGGAAAGAACCCAATCTGAGTCCAGTACCCTGGTAAGCCCAATTTATTTCATTCAAACTACTTTGTAAATATTCCCTGTGCTTGTTAAATTGTTCTTAAAAACTTTCATTTGCCAATCCCATTTCTGATTACAAAGAGTATCATATTTACAGGCTGAATCCAGTAGAGAATTAATAGAAATCATCATAGTGAAGGAATCTAATGCTCTCAATACTATGTGTGTGTGTGTTTTAAAGTTTAAAAAATCCTTCATTTTTTATTCCCGGTACTACTACCACAATTTACAGGGCAATATACCTGATGTAATGAAAAGAAAAAGACAAAGCTACAACAGAAAAAAAGACCTCAGGAATATACATCTAATTGACACTACATTGTATTAATACATAGCTGTACTTTTGCAAACTATGACTATGACAGTCCTGAACAAGAAGGGTTTTGTGTTTAAGCTGCAGTAACTTTTCTGACTATGGATCGTCGTTTCTTCTGTGGTACATTTTTACAGTTCCTCTAATGCATTTGGAACGACGATCTCAAAATAACCTGCAACTCCTCGCTCTCTCTACTGCTAAGACCTGTAGCCCTTTTCTGTTGTTTTTAGACTTCTGCTACTGTATCTACCACTTCTACCACCAGATCCATAACCAACACCACATGGACTTCCCAAGCTTCTTTCACCCAAATGCCCCCTTTTATGGGTTCATAATTTGATTGCTATAGTCACTATAATTGCTAAAATTATTGTAGTTACCACCACGACCAACATAGTTACTACTTCCAAAATTTCCTCCTTCATTGTAACCATGATATCCTCCTCTACCACCATATCCACCACCTTGGTTTCCATACCCTGGTCCACTACCACCATCGTCCCCTCTATTACTGTAACTAGAACCACCGACATAGTTTCCTACTGTTACCTCCAAATCCATTGTATCCATCATTACCTTCTCCATAACTACCTCTGCTGCCACCACCTCCACCACCATATCCTCCTCTTCCAACAAAGTTTCAACCATGGCCAAAATTACCTACACCACCTCCAAAGTTTGTTCCCCTGCCCATAATGTTGCCAGATCTACCTCTGAGAGAGGATACCTGAGGAGGGTGAGGTCTGGAAGAACAGGTCTTGTCTAGGAGAGCACGAGGATACACTTGCAGGGTCCTCTCAATGGTGACTC
>CAUYON010086080.1:0-30878 GCA_963573935.1 Arctocebus calabarensis | reverse complement strand
TTTTTAGTTTCATCAGATCCCAGTAGTGTATTTTTGATACTGCTTCCATTGCTTTGGGGGTCCTCCTCATGAAGTATTCGCCCAGGCCAATGCTTTCAAGAGTGTTCCCCGCACTTTCTTCTAGAATTTTTATAGTTTCATGTCTTATGTTTAAATCTTTAATCCAGTGTGAGTCTATCTTCGTTAATGGTGAAAGGTGTGGATTCAATTTCAGTCTTCTACAGGTCGCCAGCCAGGTTTCCCAGCACCATTTGTTGAATAGGGAGTCTTTTCCCCACTGAATGTTTTTAACTGGTTTGTCAAAGATCAAATAGCGGTAAGTATTTGGGTGTATCTCTTGGTTCTTTATTCTGTTCCAGACATCCACCTCTCTGTTTTTATACCAGTACCATGCTGTTTTGATCACTATCGATTTATAGTACAGTCTCAAGTCTGGTAGAATGATCCCTCCTGCTTTGTTTTTATTTGTAAGTAGTGTCTTGGCTATTTGAGGTTTTTTCTGGTTCCAAATAAAACGAAGCATTATTTTTTCAAGGTCTTTAAAATATGACAATGGAGCTTTAATAGGCATTGAGAAAATCTCATGAATGTTATGTCAATCAGGTTGATAAAAATATCTCGGATTGCATGTGAAGCCCACACACTGTACCCCATAATTGAACTAATGTACACAGCTATGATTCAATTAAAAAAAAAAAGAAAAAAATGTTAAATGCCACTTCTTCAGAGAGGCCCCTCTGACATGTGAAACAAACCTAGGCCTTCAGTGATATGCTTTCCTGCCAAAAGTGCTTTTTCTCCACAGAAATCACCATAGTTTTAGTTGGTTATTAAATGTGGGGGAAAACCCCCCAAAGCTGGCTTTCTCTCTTTCCCGTGCTGTACTCTGAGCTGCAGCAGGAGAGCAGAGACCTGGTGCTCACTTCAGCACACGATGCTTAATAACAGCTCAATGAATGTTTATTTACTGAGTGAATAGGACAGAGAAATATTCATAGATTAGCATACAGAGGATGTCTAACTTCAAAGACAAATAAAACTTGTTAGTGTCCTCCTGTCACCCAGATAGAGACAGAATACCTGCTGGAAGTGATTAGAGCCTGCTCCACCAGGACTTTGCCAAGGTGGAGCTTTCATGGAGCACAAGCCATCCTTCCACACGGCAATCACAGCAATCAAAAGGTTGTTCCTAAACAACCTCACTTCCACCAAGAGGATGAAAGGGAGCCCCTTATTCTCATCCACCTCTTCTTACACCCCAACATGTACAAGCTGTCCAGGATGCCCCCAAATTCAGCAACTATCAACCCCCTGCCTGGCTCAACCTCTTCCATGAACATTCTCCACACCTCCCCCCACCTTCTATCCAGGGGTGGTTATTTTTTCCGACAGCTTTTTATGTCTGGGTAGAATATATTCTTTTTCTCTCTTTTCCTGTCATTACTCTTTCACATCATTTTCTTTTATTCCTCCTAAATTCTGCCACATTTTAAAATCTCATGTCATTACATTGTAGCCTAAACATTGTCATTACTAGAAACTACAACTCTTCCATAGTTTCCTCCCTTCCACTATTCCTTCACACTTTTTTCCAAAAATCCTTCCACCCTAAAAGTTTCTTACTATCTCTTACCCTTTTTCTTTCCTTTTTTTGCTTTCACACTAACTGAACTGGGGAGAGTAGAACTGATCTATTACTGTGTGTTTTTCACTACGCAAACATCTGTTTACCTCACAACTGGATATAAGTAATTGGTTGGCAATTCGATATGTTATCCAAAACTAAGCATGGAAAATGGGATGTTGTGGCTCAGGATTAATATAACACATAGGGGTGGGAACAAAATGCCACTTGAGAAACAGTCTATATTTCTACCATTGAGTAGTGTGACAAACTGGAGTGCAGGAGAGATTTAAAGGCAGCAGTTGATTCTATGAAATAATTGCCGTTTATTTACCAATAGATACCTAATAAAAGAAAAATGATCATTAGCAAATGATTTGAAATATTATGAACATCATTTTCATAAAAGTGACCTATTTAGTTATTACCATTCATATCCCACTGACATAGTTTAACTCAAACACCTTTTCATAATATTTATATGGCTGCAGGTATATCAACAATTCTACCAAAAATAAATTGAGGAAAATTGGCTTTTATATTCTAACTTCTTTCTGTCAGAAACTGGCAGATTGCTTCAAATCTGTGTCATAAGACATTGAAGATATAATGATCATAAAGTGAATAATGTTCAAGGAGAAAAAAGTGAGATGAATGGAAGTACCCAACACCTGCCAATCAGAATTTAATAATACAATGAAGCTACTACCTGACAGTCAAGAGAAGGACAACTCAATAGCAATGTTTACTTCTCTATTCAGTCATTTCCTACAAATGCCATTTTTAAAAGATCCAGATCATACATATGATTATTCTTAAATTCCGATACTTAAAGATGGAAATGTATAATGAAGTGCATACAACTGTCAGTTCCCTGATAAGGAGACCCCTCCTCTGTCTTCAATCTTGAAACACCTGTGATATAAAAGATGTAAACCCATCAGATTTGATCCTTAAGACACTGACATCTGAGTCAGATTTTGCATGAAGATGAGAAGCCACCTGGTAAATAGGTTAATGGACTTGGTCTCTGACAATATAAATACATGGTGCTAAACGTGCCATCAGCTAGAATGCACTGCTATGATCTTCAGATTTTTACATCAAGAATATAATTAAACTAACTTTATTGGCAAGCAACCAAATGGACTGCTGCATCTAACTCACAAGAATGACTTGTTCAGTCCATTCTAAGTATATTTGTCATATAGTCCACCTCCAGGAAAGGGTCTCGAGGTCTCTCTGTATTTACTAGCTGTGTCCTTTTCTAAATAGGGTATTTCTAGGAAAGAAAGCAAAACTATAAAAAAATGAGTGCTGTGAGAAAGGCTTAAAGGACTGTGTAGGAGGGGTGAGTCTGACAGGAACTAAGTGGGCATTGTTGGAGAAGTCTTCAAAGAAGATCTCTCTTCAAGGAATTCCTCCATGCTGTAGAAGGAACAGGATGGAGGGGTGTGTGTGTGTGTGTTTATATGCATGCATGTATGTACACTTGTGCTTGTATGTCATTGGCACCTGAGCCATCGTATTCCGCATTCCAATTTTGATGAGATACTTTGACAATCTCATCCTGTGTTTGTGTTCAGTTTATCCTACTGCCATGGTTATGTTTTCCTGGGGAGTGGAGGACGAAAACTTTGTCTGCCAGACTTTCTTTTCCTACCTGATGCCTCTTCCACTTTCTGACATAACTTAACCTTCATTCCAAATCCAGAGTCCACAGTCATTTTTTTCTTTTTAAGAATTTATTCCTTCCTCACAGCTCTTTCTTTTTTTTTTTCTTTCAGTTTTTGGCATGGACTGGTTTTGAACCCGCCACCTCTAGCATATGGGGCCAGCGCCTTACTCCCTTGAGCCACAGGCACTGCCCTTCACAGTCATTTTTGAACTACTCTATTTTCAGTAGCTTAAACTCCTGTGCTTTCCTATACTTTGGTAACACTCTTCTAAAAAAAACACTAAAAATCCATTCCTTTATTCCATGGCTATATTTAACCTAGTCAATTCTGCTGAGAAACATGTATCATACAACAGGAGAAGATAAGTTTTTAAATGATACCAATCTCCACTGAGTGTTCAAAATTGCCCTGTAATTATACTGTTACTAATCAGTTCTCCAATTTTTCACTGTCTATCTTTAAACAATTCCCATTTTTTGAAATCTTGGATATTTCTGCCTTCCCCTCTGACCTTGGCCTCTTTCTCTTCCTCTCTTTCCCGAACAGGCTCCACACCCCTACCCTTCATCCAAAGCCAAACAATTTATCTTTCATATATCATCCTCTTCACTTTCTTTAGGAATGTTATGCTGTTCTGTGACTATAGTTTATCAAAATCTTTCATCATCTACTGCAAAAGAAAAAATAGATTCGATTAGAAGATAGATGGATAAATAGATAAAATGATTGTTGACCTGAGAACGACCTGACTCCAGCTGTCTGCCCCCACCTTCATTTTTGAAGGTCTCTCTTTTTCCCCACTCTCAGGCAGTCAGTCAAGGTAATTCTCCACTTGTTTGTCTTCATTTCCTCAGCTCCAGCTTTTCCTCACCTCCTCTTGGGCCTCTGTAATGAGTTCTATGTCAGGAAGCCCAGTGGCATCCTTCTTATTCTTTTCTTACCCGATCTCTCAGCAGTATATAACATTGTTGATTACAATGTTGTTCTCAGGATAAGCCCTCTCTCATTCTTCCAGACACCACACCCTTCACATTATCTACCTCTGGTTACCCTCTCTCTCTCTCTGACAGTCTTCCTTGTTGAGTCATTTTCTTCCAAATTCTTGGTTTATTTAGTGTTGCAAGTTACTGACTGAATACCCACCTCTTCACCCTGCACTTCCCTAGGCGATTTCTTTTAACCTCCAAAATTTAGATTACATGAGTTAATACCATCAAATCTGACTCTCCAGACACATGATCTTATTTTTTTACCAGGCATTCATGTGAAGGTCTCACAGGCATTTCAAAGAAAATAGATCAAAAACAGAAATTATGATTTTTCTTTCCACCTGTACCTATGTGGTCTTATAACTAAATATATAAAACCAAGAAATCACCCTCCTTTTTGAACGCTTGCTATATATATATACACAAACTAATCAGCACTATTTTTTCCATCATGGACTATTTTCACTATTTTATATATATATATATATATATATATATATATATATATATATATATATATATACATACACAAACTAATCAGCACTATTATTTCCATCATGGACTATTTTCACATTCAATTTTCTTTCTTCTTGATCAAATTTTGTCTGACAGTTTACCCTTAAGTTTTACTCAGCTAACTCTATTTTTGTTTCACATTTCTACTTAAATATTATTTTTAAAGGAAACATACCTTGAGTCTCCTGGTGAACTGTTTATACGTGGCTTCTTATACCCTCCTACAATGGTTAGTCTTATGTGTCAACATGTCTAGGCTATAGTACTCAATTATTTAAGCAAACACTAATTTAGGTGCCTCTGAAGTTATTTTGTAGAGACGATTAAAATCTATAATCAATTAACTTTAAGCAAAGTAGATTACCCTTGAGAGTGTGAATTGACTGCATCCAATCACATGAAAGGCTATAAGAGCAAAAACTAAAGTTTCCCAGAGGAGGAATTTTTCCTCAAGACTATCGCATCAACTCATCAACTCTTCTGCCTGAGTTTCCAGCCTGCTGGCTTGCCTTTTAGATTTAAACTAGCAAAGACCCAATGATCTTATGTGTCAACTCCCCAAATGAAGTCTGTTTATATACACAAACACATGTATATGTGTGTGTATCGGGGGTTATAGTTTCACTGTAGAACCATGATACAGTTTTTACAGTATATTCTACCATTTTAGCATTCAGCATATCCCTAATAATATCTTCAATTTTTATTTTGTCTACAATATTAAAACATCTGAGAGCAGGATATAAGTTTTTGTCTATAATATTACAACATCTATGAGAGCAGGATATAAGTCTGTTATTCATCATCATCCCAGTATGAAGTATATTTTCTAGCACATGTAGTATGTGTTTAAAAAACTTGCCGAAGGACAGTGGCTCACTGAGTAGGGTGCTGGCCCCATATACCGAGGGTGGCGGGTTCAAACCTAGCCCTAGCCAAATGGCAACAAAACATAGCATGGCTTTGTGGCAGGTGCCTGTAGTCCCAACTACTCAGGAGGCTGAGGCAAGAGAATTGCCTAAGCCCAAGGGTTGGAGGTTGCTGTGAGCTGTGATGCCACGATACTCTACTGAGGGTGATGAAGTAAGACTCAGTCTCCAAAAAAAAAAACTTGCTCAAAAAGTAAAGATTAAAGGATTTTGTAGGTCTTTTGTGATAATCTTTGGTATAATTTACATTACATAAAATACATTTATGATGTACACTTCTTTACAAAAAAGCAAGGAGGTCAAATTTCCCTGCGCACAAGTAGTTAAAGTTATTTAATAGAGAGTCTATTAAAATAACTTTCCGAATTTGGAATTAGTATAATATAGCACTGTTGATTGCCAATTTAAAAACATTAATTCTAGGACTTACATAAATTAGCATATTTAAAAATGGATTTTCTTGTGATATATCACTAGTGGCCAAATACATTAGTTGGGATAAACAGTATTGTAACAGCCTGGGCATGGCAGGACATCTTCAGAGCCTTTGGAGTGCTAATGTGCCCTGTAACTCACTGCATGGAGATGTGCTGCACAAGGGAGCATTTATTGCACTTACTTGATCACAAGAGGAACTTGTTTGGCTCATACTACTTCTTAAGAGAACAGTGTTCCAAAGAATTAACTCTGGGTAGCACTGATGATTTGGTAATTTAGAAGCCACTTGAAATAATTTTCTGTATTCTAACATTACACATTCTTAGTATTTTAAAATTATTATTTAATATAAATAAACTCACACTCAGTAAACATGTTAAAACAAGATCCAAAAAGACATATCTTGAGGCTCATGAACATTTTGCAAAATCAAAGGGATTCTAAATTTCCGATGAGAAAACAACAAAAACTTCTTCCTAAAAGGTGATGGCAGTAGGAAGCTTTCTGCAGTATGTGTCCTTGTATAAAAGTACCTTATA
Source organism: Arctocebus calabarensis (assembly GCA_963573935.1). NCBI lineage: Eukaryota > Metazoa > Chordata > Mammalia > Primates > Lorisidae > Arctocebus > Arctocebus calabarensis. The sequence goes on along the minus strand of CAUYON010086080.1, from coordinate 24,164 downwards.
GTCTTACATTTTTAAATTATTACTGAGATTGCTTATTGTGCATATTTACAATTGTAGGTGCAAATGTATTTGAAAGTAGTATCATCCATTCTTACTTTAAAGTTTTAGCATTTATAGACATCACTCAGAACACTTATTGAAAAGGCAGCTTTGGGACCCAATCCTAGTATTTCTGACTCAGTAAATTTTCAAAAAGCATTCTGATTTTTACATTTTTAATGATGCTCCAGATGATTTTACAGCTGTTGAAGCTTTTGTTGTGCCCTGACATGCTTGAGAGATATGCCACTCACTGTTCTTTGTAGTAACACTGACTCATGCGTTCATGATTAAATGCCGGGCAGAAAGGTAACACCTATTATATAAAGAAAAGAAAAGTGTACTGGAATCATGGAAGGATGTGATGCAAAAGTCTGGAAAATTATCTTCATCAGCCCACCTACAAGAATGTTTCCAGTGGCAGATACATTTGCATTTCATCCATCACATCCCCCGTTGGGAAAATGCCTGATAGGGAAACTGACTACTGACTATATTTACAGATGTTAGACTAAAGTCTTAAGGTAAAATAAAAAAGATTTCTTACTTCAATCTTGTCTCTGAATTTAAATATATGTTCCCATGTTGCAGAAATAGATTTTTGTTGTAAATACAAAAATAATTGGAAGATGAAATAATATAAAAATAAGGGTACTTATTAGCTTAAAACATATTTGAAATAGGAAGCTTACAGTTGCAAATATAGCTCATTGGCTTCTCATTATTATGATCTACACATACTTAACAATTTGTGAAAATTTTTCAAAATCCAAAATAGCATTCCTGAAATTTAGAGTAAAGGGCAACATTTTGACATATGAAGCAAAGAATTCATTCATAAAGACTTTGGAAATCATCTGCCTTTGCTACAGCTCCAATCATATCATAAAGTTCTGAACTGGTAGAAATATGGTTGCTCTTAAATGGGAATTAGAAATTATTATTTGTATAAAAGCATGACTGATAATGATTGTTGTTTGTGGCATTTGTATTTATCTTCATTTCCGCAAAAGCATTTCATTCAACTTAAATGTTGATACTGATTGAAACGGCCAAATATTTTTTTGCCAAAATCTCAGGATTTTCAGAATATCAGTCTTATTCTAGTCCATTTGGGTGGTGTTAAATTTGATTCATTCATTTATTTATTTATCTATTGAGTAATGCAACAAGTATTTATGGAGAATATGCACTAGGCACAAGGTTTCAAAGACAAAAAGAGGCATAAAATGTTATGCATCCAAAATAGGCAAGGTTTTCTAAGAAGTAGTCTAGAAAGGCTTTCCATAGAAAGTACCAATCATGGATTGGAAGAACCAATGTTATTAAAACATCCATACTAACCAAAGCAATCTACAGATTCAATTCAATCCTCATTAAAATAGGAATGATATTCTTCATAGAAATAGGAAAAATAATTCTAAAATACATACAGAACACAAAAGATCTAGAATAACCAAAGCCATCCTGAGAAAAAAAGAACAAAACTGGATAAATCACATTACCTGACTTTAAAGCATACTATACAGCTATAGTAATCAAAACCAAACAGCACCAGCATAAATACCCAGAGACCCCAGAAATAGACCCACACATCTATAGTGAACTTACAAGTGCCAAAAACATACACTGAGGGAAGGATGGTCTCCTTAATAAATGGTGCTTGTAGAGGAATGGACACCATGCTTGCAAAGGACAGTTACTGATTCTTATCACATTAAAAGGAAATGCTGAGAATAGGACAGTCTCATGGCAAGCCTAGAGACATTTCCTGACTTGGGGGCAATCCCCCAAGTAACTCAGTGTTCCGGAATGAGATAAGATTGGTCACTCACTAGTAAGCATGTGTTAAACATTGATGTTTAGTAGTTCTTCATGAGGGTTGTGGTGAAAGAATATATGAAGAGAGCATGTAGCAGGCAGCCCTCATATGTAATTACCTTAACTCTCCACACCTGTTCTGTAAAACCTTAATAAATAGCCATTGTGGAGGGGGTTTGGGCTACCATGCAACTAAGGTTAGCCTGCCTCCCTCAAGCTTGTACTTCTAATCCATGTCATGTCTGGTTCCTTCCTGAGGGGACTGAGACCAAGCCATAGGGATCACGACATCTGGTGCAGTTGGCAGGATCCAGCAGGATACATAAGGACACTGGGGACACTGACTGAAGGGGACAGAGGACACTCGGAAGTAAGTGATGCCTTCGGTAGACAGCGGGAAAGAAGTCCCAAAGAGAAACTCTGCTCAGGGCAAGTGGGACCTTTGGCCAATCTAGAATCTAGGGAGCTCCATGAGAAAAAAAGAGTCTGGAGTCAATTAGCAAAAATTCCACTGGAAAAGCAGCTTGAAAGCAGGAAAAACTCTGCTATCAAGGAAATGTAAAGGGCAGGCTCACTGAAGGACCATGAGTAACAGAGCCTCTGAGAGGAACTGTAAAGTATAGGACCATTTGTCCAAGAGTAACAGTCTTTTGAGATCTGTGAAGGGTGGATTTGTTAGGACTGCAAATAGCAAAACCTTTGGAATAGTGAGAGAAATCCTTGCTTGCAAAGATCGCAAGGAAAGTGTTATCTTTTGTTAGTCTCTCAAGTAAATATCAAAGGGAAAGTTCCTACAGTTAAAGAAATGGTAAACTCTCTCAACTAAAATTTTCTCAGTTTATTTTCTGAGTTTGAAAAGAGAACTTTAAAGGGGTGGCACCTGTGACTCAGCAAGTAGGGCGCTGGCCACATATATCGAAAGTGGCAGGTCAAACCCAGCCTCAGGGGAACTGCAAAACACAAAAATAGCCAGGTGTTGTGGCAGGTGCCTGTAATCCCAGCTACTCAGGAGGCTAAGGCAAGAGAATCGCCTAAGTCCAGGAGTTGGAGGTTGCTGTGAGCTGTGTAACGCCATGGCACTCTACCTAGGGCAATAAAGTGAGACTCTGTCTCTGCAAAAAATAAATAAATAAATAAAAATAAAAAGACCTTTAAGGGGATTATCATTACAATCATGGTTTTTCCTAGCAGCAGCTAATTGTTTACAACTATATTGGGCTTTGTCATGGGCTACTGCTTTACTGGAAGAAAAGACTCAACATGTCTACATTTGGTAGAGTGCTTTAATATTACGGGTCTCCCTAAATTTATTAAAACTGACAATGCCCCTTCTTATTCTGCTCAAAAATTAAATACCTTTCTGTCTTTTGGGGATATTTAACTCACTGATCTCTTCAATAACATGACCATCAAGCGAATGAACAGATGTCATCCTCTCTCAAGAAGCACTACCTTCACTTTTCCTTCTTGGGGTCAAATCAAAGAGCTATCATCAGCAGCTGAAGATTTAGTGAAACATCACGGTAAACCTCTAATGGCAAACTTCTTGTTCCTGGCAATGATTGCACTAGTGTCCACAAAGGTAAATGCTGCTACAAAGAATTTCACTTATTAAGCCAATTTCCCTAATATTCTCCTTAACAAATCTTAGGTTAACCTTACCATTTCTATTTAAGTCCCGGCTGTCATTACCTTCAACCCATTCCCACTGCATAATTTTCTCTTATACATTAGAGTATTAAAAACAAACAAATAAGAACCCTGCTGCTCCTCTAGACTTCAACTTGGAAAGGGTATAACACTACCCTTCCCCCACCTAACTTTCCAATCTGCACTATTCCTGTTGCTACCCATTCATAATGGGTGCAATGGGCAATGGGCAGAGGCAAGAAACCTCAGGCATTAGTTAATACTTCCTATGGAAGCATCATTGAGACCCCACAGGTCAGCCCAAAACAAAAAAATTAGGTGGAGAAATGCATTAGTTTTGTGAGAAATACCATAGCCAACCATTCCCATATTGTTTGGCATGGAGGAGGCATGATTCCCCCTGTGCCTAGCATGGCTGAAACAACATAACATCATTTTTGGATAGATTTACAACAACATATACCTGAAACCTTTATTAAATAATTGCAATCTGTCACAGGAATTGAAAAAGCATTTCCAATAGTGTTACTAATTTCTCTCGTTTTTCTTCTGTGAAGGCACTCCCTGGCACCACTAGTATAATTCTGTTAGTTACTATATGTGCCTTCTTGCTCTTTTGCCTAGCAAGAAGAGGAGCTGCTTGATGAGACTCACTACTGAAAGAAACAATGGATATTTTTTTCCTTATCCTACCCAAAAATGTCTTAAACAAAAATGGGGGATATGTAGAGGAATGGACACCATGCTTGCAAAGGACAGTTATTGATTCTTATCACATCAAAAGAAAACGCTGAGAACAGAACAGTCTCCTGGCAAGCCTAGAGATGGTTCCTGACTTGGGGGCAATCCCCCAAGTAACTCAGTGTTCTGGACTGAGATAAGATCAGTCACTCACTAGTAAGCATGTATTAAACACTGATGCTTAGTAGTTCTTCAAGAGGGTTGTGGTGAAAGAACATGTGAGGAGAGCATGTAGCAATCCTTATGCAGGCAGCCCTCATATATAATTACCTTAAGTCTCCACACCTGTTGTGTATAACCTTAATAAATAGACATTGTGGAGGGGGCTCTGGGCTACCATGCAACTAAGGTTAGCCTGCCTCCTGCAAGCTTGTACTTCTAATCTGTGTCATGCCTGGTTCCTTCCTGTGGCAACCAAGACCAGGCCATAGGGGTCACAACAGGTGCTGGGCAAACTGGATATCTAGAAGAGGAAGAACGTAACCACATCCTTTTCAGTCACCATACACAAAATCAAATAAAAATTGATTGAAGACCTGAAACTATAAGACTAATAAAAGAAAACAGTAAGAACACACTATAGGACATTGTTCTGAGCAAGGATTTCTTGAGTAATACCCAAAAGCACAGTCAACAAAAGCCAAATTTGGCAAATAAGGTCACGTCAAGCTAAAAAGCTTCTGTGCAACAAAGAAAACAATCAACAAAATGAAGAGGCAACCACAGAATGGAAGAAAATATTTGCATACTACTGATTGGACAAGTAATTATTAAGTAGAATATATAAGGAGACCTAACAACTAAACAGAAAAAAACAATCAAATAATCTAATTTTGAAGAGCGCAAGACATCTGAGTAGGTATTTTGTTAAAGAAGATTAGTATACAGATGGCTAATGGGCATATGAAAAATGCTCAACATCATTAGGCATCAGGGAAAGGCAAATCAAAACTACCATGAGATATCTCACTATAGTTAAATGGGCTTTCATCAAAAAGACAGACAATAATGAATATTGTCTGGGGAGAGGGAGAGACAAGGACACTGCTAGTAGGAATGTAAATTAGTGCAACTGCTATGGAAAACAACATGGGGGTCCTGCAAAAAATTGAAAATAAAATTACCATGTGACCCAACAACCCTACTAAAGGGTAGATATCAAAAAGAAGGAAATTCAGTATATCAAAAGATATTCGGACTCGGTGCCTGTGGCTCAATGGGCTAAGGTGACAGCCACATACACCTGAGCTGGTGGGTTCGAATCCAGCCCAGGCCCGCCAAACAACAATGATGACTGCAACGAAAAAATGGCTGGGCATTGTGGTGGGCACCTGTAGTCCCAGCTACTTGGGAGGTGGAGGCAGGAGACTCACTTGAGCCCAGGAATTGGAGGTTGCTGTGAGCTGTGATGCTACAGCATTCTATCCAGGGTGACAGCTTGAGGCTCTGTCTCAAAAAAAAAAAAAAAAGATATTTGCACTTCCTAATCTCTGCAGCACTTTTCACATTAGCCAAGATTAGAACTCAACTTAAATGTACATCAGTGGATGACAAGAAAAATAAATTGTGGTATATACATGCAATGGAATAACATACAGCTACGAAAATGAATGAAATCCTGCCATTTGCAAGGGCATTGATGAAAATGGAGAACATTGTGTTCAGTGAAATAAGCCAAGCACAGAAAGGCAAATCTCATATGTTCTCACTCATATGTGAAAGCTAAATACTAAAAACAATTGATCTCATGCAGATGTAGAGCATAATGATGATTACCAGAGGTTGAGAAGGGTAGCAGGGAAGGGGGATAAAATGGAGATGGGTAATGGGTACAAAATTATAGTTAGTTAGATAGCATGAATAATATTTGATAGGACAACAAAGGGACTATAATCAATAATAACTTATGGTATACTTTAACATAACTAAAAGAATGGAATTGGAATGTTCCTACCCCCCAAATGATAAATGCCTGAGGTGAGGAATATGCCAATTATCCTTATTTGATTGATACACACTCTCTGCCTATACAAAAACATCACACTTCCCCTATAAAGATATACAACTATCCTGTATCCGTAACAATTAAAAATTTTTTAAAAATTAAAGAAAAAACTTCAGTTAGGTACATTGGTTGAGGATATTGTAAGAAGAAAGAGACAGAGTTACACAAGCAGGTGTAACACAGAGTTACACAAGCAGGATTCTCCAGCAGGGCAAAAAATGAAGTTAGTAAAAGCCTATGGGTTATAAAGCATGGAAGTTTTAAGCATGGAAGCATTGTCAGAACTTCAAATTCTTTTCATCACATTCTCGAGGGTTGTTCAAATCCTTTATAGGGCTGTTTACCTTTACTGTAATTTATACTTTACTTGGGCTTATCTGAGACACACACTGCTATATGTGTATTCATTAAAATTTCATCAACAAAGATTAATGTACTAGATCAAATATTATGCACTCAAACCAAAAGCACAGTCTATGAACAAAAAAAATACTCTTATCTGACAATGTGAATGTTACTTTCTTTGCATTATTATTATTATTGCTTAATACTTTGATGCAGCAATCATCTGATTTCTTTTCTGAATGTATTTATCTTTGTTCATTCTTTACAAGATTTTTGTTTCTATCCTTATCTTAAACATTGTTATTGTTATTAAATTTTAAACCTTTTTAATTCTGTGAAGGCAAAAAGTGGAAACATAATAAACACATTGTATGTAAAAAAAAATCCATTAATGGGCAAACATAAATTATCTTTTCAGAAATGATCCTTTTTGCCATTGATGTGACCTTATGGTCTATCAACAGTTTTCAAACACTGAAAATATTTCACTGCCACTTCTTACTTTGTCATTTAGTCCTTCTATTATTTGAGGTAATTTTGCATATTTTCATAGGTCTTTGTCTTAAAATTAGCAAGTAACAGTTTTGAGGGAAATGTACATAGAATCAAAGCTTGCCTTAGAGAAATAATGTAAAATAAAATAAAGGCTATAGAGCAAATATTTTGATGTAATACAAATCTGAAATGTGAATGACTGAATAAAAATTGCATAAACATAAATTCTAACATACTCCAATAATCTATATTTTAAAGGGAAGTATTACATAATTCTTTAAATGTATCCCATGCAATATTAATATAATGGTCCACAATCATGAAATTAAAATACATAAGATCATGTTTTTCTCTTGTGTGCTCATGCAGTTGTTTATCTATTAGTTTCATATTAGTATTGAGTACATAGGATACTTGCTTTTCCATTCTTGTGCTACTCTACTAAGAACAATGTGTTTCAACTCCATTCAGGCAAATACAAAACACATTAAAGACTCCATTTTTTTTATGTCTGCATAGTATTCCAGAGTATACATATACCACAGTTTTTTAATCTATTTACTTGTAGATGGGCACTTAGGGAGGAGAGAAAAGGGAAAGGGGAGAAGGGAAGGTGATTCATAAGCTCTCACCTAAGGTGCGTAATGTAAGGCTATACAGTGCACCCCCTGTGTGAAGGGCTCAACCACAACTTGAACTTTAGGAAATGCAATGTAACCTAATCATTTGTACCCTCATATTAATCTGAAATAAAAAGAAACATGCAATCAAACTCTTTCAACAGTTAGAAATTATATACAGTTCCTTTTCTTTTAAAGCTTACATTATTATTCTATATCTGCTATAATTTTTTTCTTAGAGAAATACATTTTGTGCTGGAAATTTTTTTTTATTAAATCACTTTATGACACCTGAAACAATTTTATGATGTATTCAAATTAAGTATCAGCACGGGCACAGTGGGTCATGTCCTTAATCCCAACATTCTGGGAGGCCGCGGAGGGTGGATTGTTTGAGCTCAGGTGTTGGAGACCAGCCTGAGCAAGAGTGAGACTCTATCTCTACTAAAAACAGAAAAACTGACCAGGCATGGGGGCGCATGCCTGTAGTCCCAGCTACTGGGGAGGCTGAGGCAGGAGGATCACTTGAGCCCAAGAGTTTGACTCTGTCTCAAAAAGAAAAAAGAAAAAAAATTAAGTATCATTTAAAATTCGCTGTGTCAAGTCTTTAAAACTTAAAATATTTTAATATTTTCTGTCTTAAGTTACCATTAGAATTATTTTAATCTACCACTGAACAAATGTATTAAAATTTTAAAATAAATAATGAATAAATTTCTACTGGAGATATATTTATCATGGTTCAGAAGGGCAGATTCATAGTGTCTGAAGTAAGGGAGACTTTCAAACATTAATATTTCTAATTAATGTTTTTGCATTTGTGATGGAGATTTTTTTTGTTTGCTAAGGTAAACAAAATGAATGGAACTGAGTATGCATTTATTTTCCCAAGTTCAAGCACAAATGTGAAAGGAGGTGAGAAGAAAAAGCAGAATCAAGTATGTACCTGAAGGCTTGTTCCCAGGAAGATCAATATTAGGAAGTACATGTATTGAAGCTGAGGATCCAGAAATATTAAAATGGTTGTTTTTGTATTGTGGCGTGCTGGATATTAGTAGCAGACTCCCTGGGGACTATGTGATTCTATACTCATTTGCTCCTTTGACTGACCTTCTACCAGAATAGTAGCAATTCTGTAGGAGTGGTAGTTATCTTATTAAAAAAATAATATGAATGAAATGAAAATTTATTTTATCCATCAAAAGAAATATTTTCTTTTATTCTGTAGAAAAGATAACTCTTAAACATTTCACTTTACTGTAGATAAATGCATTAGGCAGTTTTGTATCTATTAGCAAATGCCTTTTCAGAATTCCCGGTTATGTGTATCTATGTGTATATGCATCCTTCAAAGTCTCCTTTTTACCATTTGTAACCATTGAATAAAATCTCCATCCTGGGTTCAGTTAAAATTTGCATAAAATTCATGTTTTTAACTTGTGTAAATTATACTTTATCATTTTTGTTGATCATTCATTCACCAAGATGGATTGGCAGATTCACCTGACAGCCGAATAAATTATATTACTGGAAGTGCTCCCATGGGGCTATTTAAGTAAAGCACATGGGTTTTTGTTCCCAGAATGTCTCAAGTGTCAGTACAACTTTGCTTTTTCTGCCTTTCCAGTTCTTTTCCTCTACCCCTCCATTCTCCTTATAGTTTATATTTTTTGTTGTTATCTTGGTTTTGTTTGCATGATTTATGTTTCTAGATCTTGCCAGGACAGTAAATTATCTCCCATTAGTGATAGCAATCATTGAGTTTGATTTTCTGCTCTGATCATTTAGTGATCTCTGCCACTTAATTAATAAAACTCTATTTTCTATTGTGTGAAAAGTGCTGAGATTCCGGTTTGTTAGACTTTTTGTTTATCATTCTACTTGCTTAGAACTCAAATCATTTGGGAAGATGTTTCATACTCACTGGCAAAGAAAACATTTATTTGGTAGTTGGACTAGAAAGTTTGTAGGGTTTTGCTTTCATTTTTGAGCCTTGCCCATAGCTAGTTGTCTTCGTGACTATGTTTCTTTGTTTTAACAATCGAGAAAGGTCTTGACTTCTATCTCCACTAAGGATAAATACATTAAAATGTAACATTTCTCAAAGAATAACTCTTCTGTTTAAAAAATGCTTGCATATATTGAAAATTCGCACATACCTACAAAATAAAAATAAACTCTTCACCCTGTGTTCAGTTAATATTTGCACAAAATAAAGAAATCCCAATGCATGAATTGTGACTACCTTTAAAAGATGCTGCCAAAAACCCATTTTCTAAAAATACAAACCCAAAACTACATTAATAATGATGACATAACAAAGAAAAGCACTCACAGCTTTTATGTAAATTATTAATATGAAGTAATACAAATGTCTATTTCATTTTTTAAGAAGATAAATCTTTAGATAAACCTAAAGGTTTGCTTTTTCATGAAAATTCTATGTCATCTGAATTTCTAAAAATTCTTAGACTGGGTTATCAATCAAATAAGCTAAACTTACTCGTATTTAAAATATTTATTACTATAAATATACATTTTAAAAATGAATCATACTTCTCTCTTTTTATACCCATGGTAATTTTATTTCTAATGTGTCAACTTAAACAAAAATTTCCAACATCTTCAGGTAACTTAAAACTTAGGCTGATGCTAAACTGAGTTAGTTAATGGATAATCATAAATACATAAATAATTTCAAAGATAAAATAAAGAGTGGATTACTAAGCATAATATGAAATTTTATATTCTTATGTCTATTTTTATATTCAATAAAACCTGGATAACAGCAAATGTTAGAAGAGATGAAATAAAAAACTGTATTTGCCTGTGCTTTAACACTTATCTGAAAAGGAACCCCAGAATTTGTCAAAATTTTGTCAGCTTGATTTTGGTGGATTTGCTCTTAAGATATCCTACCACAGTCTTGGGCCACTGGGGAGATCAGGTGAGGAGTGGATGGGCCTGTCAAGTACCAGTCTCTCTCCCTGTTTTTACCCAAACTGTTATACTGTAAGCAGTTTTACATCTTACAGAAAAAGTTCCATAGCTTTAGATCAAGTTATCCAATGATCTATGATTCTCACACTTCCCAAATTCAACTCTTATTCCCAACCAAACTCACTTTTGATAGTATAATATTCTGGGTTCCTCCTCTTATCCACTCTGGGGGCAACTTCTTCCCTGTCTCTAAATTTCCAAATCTTGCCCTTCTGCCAGGACTCAGCTCGAATGTCATGTTCTTATACAGATTACACACATTTCCATTATAAAAAAGGAAAGGTGGATAGTTAAATTGTAAAATTTTTCCTTAGAAGATAAACTTATCCTGTATAAATATTAATTAGAACATTATTTTCTATCAAGACAATACACATTTTGATAACAAGAGTCATAACTGCTACATTCATAAACCTTATTCCTCAGACCAGAAACCCACATTCCCCCCTCAAAAAAAAGTCTAAAATCCAGAGTGAGTAGGAGAGGTTGTATAGGTAGGAGTAATTACATCTTGTGATAAAAAAGGGCAAAAGAATAAAAGTATAATGCTCTGTTAGAACATTGACAGTCCTCCTATAAATTTTCTTTTGGGTTGATTGCATGTCTTGGCAATTGTGAATTGGGCTGTGATGAACATTCTAGTGCAAATTCTAAATATTCAAACTAAATCACAAGATTTATTTAAAGGACTATTACTGACTTTAGCTTTCTAATGCATTCACTTTTTCACTTCCTTATCAGACTTAGTTGAGTATTAAATCATTCATCCCATTTCTTCATCCATTGAAACATTTGTACATCAAAAATTTCTTGATTACACTACAAATTACATGCTCAAATAAAATAGATGAGTAGACTATTTAGTTCCTCAATATATCTTGCTTTAAAATTTAAGATCCAAATAATTAAAATAGGGTAGATTTAGCAATGGGCTTATCTCCTTCTAGTAACTCTCTTCAGCCTTATCTAACCATGTTTATTCAATCACTTCTTTTAGGAAAGTTTTCCTAATTCCTCCTCTACTTCTGCTCTAGGCTAATCAATCACTTCTTCATGTCACCAAAGGCTTTGTGCCTTTTATATTAGATGTATTATACTATAATGAAATTATTTGTTTATATATTGGCAGTACTTAAATATAATTATTTTATTTTTAATTAAAATATCTGCCAAAATACAAAGTACATTTTTCCACAGAGGGAGAATAATGAACATTAATTTGGAAAGTGTCATGTGAAATATATGTTCTGATAATAGCCAATGATTGTTGGCAATGAATGTATATTTTTTCTGAAGAAGAGCCTGGTTTAAAGATTCATTTATATGTATGGAGAATGTGGCACAGCAAGTTATACATTAAGTACCTGTAACTGCAAATATTTATTGTTTACACACCATATACATAAACCGACACATAAAGTGTTATGTTACCTAGTGAGGATTACAGAAAAATCCAAACCACATGAATGTCATGACGATTAAAGGTTTATTAAATAAATAATAAGTAATATGTTTTTATTTCTCATATGCTTCAAATGAATTTTCAGTATTCAGCTGCAGCTACAGCTGGCTGCCCTAAGTGGCTCGGAATTGGGGGTACCAGAGAAAGTTTTATCTCAGCCCCAGTAACTTAGCAACTCTAGTTGCTAAGTAGACAGAAAAGAAAAACAGACAGCTAAGCAGACTCAGTAAGATTTACTGACAAAACCTTGCAAGTTTCTGTTGTTGTATTGATGCATTCTTTTGAGTTTTTGCCCCCATAGAAATGGCAGAATCACCTGTAGCCATGAAATAACTACAAAGCCTTGTACCACCTGTTGGTCCAAAGAAGACAAGATAAATGATACTGCACCACAGATCATGCACGAGGCTCTGCTTAGCAGCCTATTTCCCACATCCACCTGCTCTCATGAAAGAATGACCAATATTACCCCTAGCTCATTATGCTATTAATTCTCCACCCTGGGAAGAACTAGCTGCCATTATTGGTCATCTAATGTTTTTACTAACATGATTTCTCTCTACCACTGTGCTTGTGTGCCCTGCACTCTACCTCAAACGTGTAAGGATGCTCGGAAGCAGCCCTGACTTTGTTGGTAAGGGAAGCTGCTTTAAAGCAGTCTATGCCTCCCACCTCCCAGTTGCTGTCTCCTCTGCAGTAGATGCTTTCTTCCTTGATAATTCTGTCGTCTCAGTAACTGGCTTTCTGTGCACTGAGTGATAATGAAACCCCCTGAGAGTTCATTAACAATTTCAGAAAGAAAAAGAGATTATTTCCGGTCTTTGAGTTGCCAGTGGTATTGAAAAGCTCTTTATACAGACAGGGATTATTTTATCAAATACTATATACTTTTCTCTAATATTTATTATTATGCTTCCTTCCAAGAATTATTTAAATGGGGTAGAATTAACCAATCCCATTTCAGACATCAAATTTTAACTACAAAAACTGACTCCAAAAGAAATAGAAAATATGAAAACAAAATATATACACGTGTGTGTGTGTGTGTGTGTGTGTGTATACAAATTGTCTTAAGCTTTCTGCAGATAAAAGACTGGGACTAGATAGATTTACCGGTGAAATCTATCAAACATTTAAGGCAGAATTAATACCAATCCTTCACAAACTCTTCCAAAATTTGAAATAGGCAGGAACACTTTTTAACTCATTCTATGAGGCCAGTATTACCCTGATAGCAAACCCCAAAACATCACAAGTAAAAAAACTATATACAATATATTTTATTTTATAGATGCAGATCCCTCAAAGAACACTAACAAACCCAATGTAGTACCACATACAAATGCTTGTACACCTTGCCCAACTCAGATTAATTCTAAGAATTCAGGGTTGCTTTAAAATTCAAAATCAATTAATGTAACACACCTTAAAAAACCACATGGTCATCTCAATAGGCTCAAAGAAAACATGTGATATATCCGATACCTCTTTATGATAAAGAGATTAAAAATTAGGGAGAAAGTGACAGCCTTCAACCTTCTATAAGACATCTCAGACATCGAAGACTGAATGTTTCCCAACTACCATCAGGAGTGACACTTTGTCGCTTGTATTTAACATTACACTAGAATTTTTACTTTGCTCAGAGTCACGTAGACAAGAAAAAGAAACCAAAGTCATACACTTTGCAAAAAAAGGAGTATTTACCTCTCTTTGTAGATGGCATGATGCTCAAACTCAGTTAGGAACAAAACCAAACCCTTTCTCACACTAGAAAAACTATTAATATAACCATAATGAGAGAAAATAACAAGTGCTAGTAAAGATGTAAAGAAATTGGAACCTCATACACTATTGAAGGAAATATAAAGTTATATAACTATGGATCATGCAGTTTGGGATTCCTCAAATTGTTAAATGTGGAGTTACTGTATGCCAGCATTTTATTTTAGCTATAACCCCAAGAAAAAAAAAAAAATCCTCTCCAAAGTTTGTACATGCATATCTATAGCAGTATTATTTACAGTATTAAAAATGAAAACAATCCAAATGTCCATCTTCTGAGGAAAAGACAGATAAAATGTGGTATCTCTATAAAATGGAATATTCATCTACAATAAAAAATAAAGTTTTGATTCATACTAGAATATAAATGAACATTGAAAACATTATGCTAATTGAAAAAAGTCAACTATCACATACCACATCACTCTGTATAAAATGTTCAGATCAGTAAAATCGATAAACACAGGCAGGTTCATGGTTGATTACGTCTGCTATAAATGTGGAGGTTCAAAGTATGTGGTTTCTTTTGTAGGGGTGGTGCTAAAAATACTCTAAAAATTATTGTAGTGATTATCATGCTATTCTAAATATATGAAAAACTATTGAATTATATACTAACAAATGGTTAATTGTATGGTAAGCAAATTATTCTGTAATAGAGCTTTTATTTAAGGAAAACTGAACTGAATGTAATTTATGACTTAATGCAACCGTGCAATTGTACTTTTAGGTTTTGAGCACATAAAAAACAAATGTTCATAGGAAACCTGTACATTGCTTTTCATAGCAGCTTTGTTCTTAATATTCAATGATCAGAAAATAACCCAGAAGTCCTTCAACCAGTGAATCATTAAACAAATTGTAGTATAATGATACCATGAAAAATTAGCAATAAAATGGAACAAACTATCGATACACATATAATCTGAGCAAATCTCTGGAGTCAAGCTAAATGAAAAGAGTCAATCCCCAAAGGTTGTATACTGAATGATTCTATTTATATAGCAGTCTGGAAATGAAAATATTATTGAAATGTAGAATAGATTAGAAATTGTTAAGGGTTACAAAAGGGCAAGAAAGAATGAAATGGGTGTGACTGGGGAAGCTAACATGAGTGATGCTTGTGACGATAGAAATGTTTTGTGTCCTGCATGTGTTCCTATCATTGTCCTAGTTGTGATAATGTGGAGTAACTTTTCACGAGGTTATTTTGGGGGAAACTAAAGGCTACATGAATGTCTGTATTATTATTTCTTACAACTGCATGCTAATCTACTCTTATCTCAAAATGTAACATTTAATCAGAACAAGTAAACATTGGATCTGGAATTCATTTGTAAATTACATTAAAAGCTATTCCAGTTACTTACACAATTGTTTTAAGATTGCACAGTGTGTAGTGGTGGTAACAGACAATTGAAAGATGAATTCATTCTGATTTGTGATAGAACTAAATTTAGTTTCTAAAATCTCTTAAATATTTTGTATCTGTCATTTTAAAGAAATCCAAATAGAAGTTGCAGGGTATCTCCTTCACAGAGCATGGGGTACAATAACTGGTGGCGTGGGTGACAGTTTGGTGTACAAGCAAATGCAACATTTAAAAACAAATAAAGATTATGGATTTCCAGTTTTAAAAGGTATGTGGATAATTGCAACCAAGAACTTCTCTGCTAACGTCACATTGAGATATATTAGTATGGTAAGATACACAAAAAGATGACTATTCACAACATAGAAAATAACTGATAGAAAATTTATTGCTATAGTCTGAAAGAAATGTATCTCACTACATTGATGCTTGAATTGAATTAGAAATATAATCCTTGGCCGACCTTTGCTGGAAATAAAATGTTACTACCAGGTTGAAAGGTGGTGTGGATACCTTGTTTCTCTCTCCACACTATGCTACTTCTCAATTCTGTTCAATCCAGTAAACTTGGCAACTGTCCCCTGTCTTCATAGGAACTGACTTTCAGACAGGTAAAATGTGTTTCCTGGCTCTGTCTGTCAGTATTTCTTATTCTGTATTAATTTAGTTGCTACACTGACAGAAAAATAACGGGGTATGTAGTAGAGAAGAGGAGATTATCCTTGCCAGAGATGGATGCAGCTGGCAGGGAAATCCTTATTTGTCATGAAAATGGGAGGCAGAAAAGAAACTCCCTGGAAGCAGCGATGACCCACCATTCAGAGTATCAGAAAATCAGGCTTAGAATGTAGAAGATTCTACTTTAGGCCATAGGATCCATATTAAAACAAAATAAAACAAGCAATCAAACAAACAACAACAACAAAAAAAACTATGGATGCTGAGAAGTGGACTCTGAACTTTTCAGGTAAGCCTGTTTTCAAGTTTTAATAGACACAGAGATCCATTCAACTGGCCTATGGTCAACAGCCTGTCTTAATCAAATACACCTCTCTAAAGATTAAAAAGCACATAAAACTATCAAAGTGGGGCCAAATAACATGGAAGGAGCTATTATCTTGAAAAGGTAAAGAAAAGAGCACATTTAAAAAAATTATTAATCACCAGCAGAGAAGAAAAATTCAGAAACCTACATTTTAGTCCCAATGTCATACAAAAATGAAAGACTTTATGAAACAGGTCAGAAAATCTTAAAGTGAAAGCAGGTCGATAAATTAAATAAATAAATAAAAAGAAATGAGGAGATGGATAAGCGATATGGGGATTAATAAGGCTTACAAGGAAATTAAATATAAAATCGATCTTGCAGCCAATAAAGGCAGAATAACATTTTGAAAATGGATTCAGTGGTATGGAGGACTAACTTTAATGTCTTTTCCATAATGTTAGGAAAAGAAAAAAAAGAAGTAAAACATGAGTAAGTTACCTGATAGAGGTAATAAAACCAACGGCAGAATCACTCATTTCTCATTGTCTCATTTCTGTTCTGTCCCTGAAGATGAAATTAATATGACTGGGACAGATAACATTTTCAAAAACAGAATTGAAATGAAGTGTTCAAAATTGAAAGCAAATCTGAGTGTGTAAATCGAAGAACTTGATACTTTTCTATCCCAAAAAAATCTAGGCATTTAACATGCTATGTGGTAAAATAAAAAAGTGGTGTTACTTACAAAAAGAAAACAAAACCCTATTACAAAAGTAAACAAAGATGCTGTCTCCGTCTTCTTTTCATCATGCAGAGCCACAAGGAAATTCAAGACAGAATACAACATTCACATTATTTTTGGCATCAAGTTAAACTGCCAAAGCCTTATTAATTAATGTGTATGTACATTTGAAGTTAATAAAACAAACAATTATTTTAAATGGTGGGGGCACAACTTTTAAACAGTGGGTGGACTACAACTAGTGAAAATTGCACATTTGATGAATACCAAGGTAATTACCATGTCATGATTCTATAACTGTGCCCAGGTGCACATTAAATTTGCCCTGGATTTGCCTCAAATTGGCAAGCTCATTTACTTAGCTTAACAAAGATATGTAGCTGGTTTATGTTTGGTTTTGTTTTCAAACCCTTTCAGTATTTGATTCTGTATCTGAAAACTTTGTATACATGTACATTAATTCATGAATGTCAATAGGTAAGGAACTGGTCACGGGTTAGAATAACATTGATGATTAACATAGCCTCTGGCTTAGCTCTGTAAACTCATAAGTTGTAGTTTATGTAGCAGTAGCTCACTCTCTTGCCAAACAGAAGAGTTGTGTTTAAGAAAAAACAGCTCTAAGATTCTGCAAGTCATTTTCTGTTTGGACGACACAGGAATATTAACATCATAAATACAATTGCTTAGTATTTGTACATCCACCTGTCACTTTTACTACTGCGCTATCACCATCAACACATAAAACTTAGATCAGTTTGTCTAATACCTGTTTTAGTACACATAGTAACTTTTTAAATTTAATTTTTAATTATTTTAAAAGTTGCCCCCCCCAAATCTAACTAATTATACTAGTTCTCAAACAAATGGAAGAATCACTTTGAAAATTCACATTGAGTTTAGAAGACATTTCTTTAAAGTAAATACATGTCAAAAATTCCATAGTTTCTGCATTTTGGTAAAAGTTTGCACACAGCTCTTCACTCCAATGTGAAGATGGCCAAGTGTTCATCGGAGCTACCTGGTGTGTCTAAAATAACTAATATAACAGTAACGTTCTCCTAGAAGGGCACGCAGGTTTGACAACTATCAAAGGGTAAAAGACGAATATAGATGCTCAGGATTACAGGAAAAGATTTTTAATGTACCTACCAATGGCCGAAATATTACTTTCAGAATGTATGCATTGGGCTAGGGGTGGTGGCTCACACTTGTAATCCTAGCACTCCGGGAGGCCAAGGCTGGTGGACTGCTTGAGCTCAGGAATTCAAGACCAGCCTGAACAAGAGTGAGACACCATCTCCACTAAAATAGAAAAACTAGCCTGGAGTAGTGGAGCACACCTGTAGTACCAGCTACTTAGGAGGCTGAGGGAAGAAGATCACTTGAGCCCAAGAGTTTGGGGTTGCTGAGAGCTATGATGCTGTGGCACTCTAACCAGGGCAAGAAAGTGAGACTGTGTATCAGAAAAAAAAAAGAAAGAAAGGAAGGAAGGAAGGAAGGAAGGAAGGAAGGAAGGAAGGAAGGAAGGAAGGAGAGAGGAGAGGAGAGGAGAGAAATATATGTATTGAAATAAAGATAACATTTGGGGAGGGATCATGGCAGGAATCTGTCATGTTTAATTAACACCTTCATTAGAAGGAGGGGCAGGTTGTCAACAACCAGTGCATTTCTATTCTAAATTACATGCAAGCTTTAACAGAGCAAATAAAAATAAATAAAGCTGGTGTCTTCAAACAAATGTTTCCCTTGTATCACATTTTCTCAGCCTTGCTACAACATAATCATTAATGAGCTGAATACCATTAACATACATGAAACCCTACACATACATTACTCATAAAAAAAATCCTTATCCTTCACCAAGAGGTATGCCATATATCCCCTACATTTTACTTGTTAGATGGGAGCTCCGACAGCTTGGATGCTACGTACAAGTGCCCAACAATATAACCCAATCATGTGTACCCTTATATTAATACAAAATAAAAAAATAAAAAAATCATTAGTTAAAATTTAAGAAATTTAGTGGAATGCAGACCTCATACATTTTTTAAACCAAATTAAAACCATCAATGTTTCAAGTTTTGAGTTTTTAAAATCCGAGTTACTTTGTATAGCCACTTAACTCAAAATCTTGGAAACAGTTAAAGTGTATTTTCAAATATCACTGCACACCGAGCTATCTTTCCTAAAATAATGCCTTAACAATATTATGACTAATAGAGCTCTAAAAGCTAGTATTATCGTAACAAACCCCAGTTATACTAGCAGTAAGATTTTGAAGATATTTCATTCTTCAAAAACAAAAAAAGTGAACAAAAATTATAAAGTAAGTATAACATAAAAAGTGAAAAGCATACACATGCATGCAGCAAAGAAATAACATACCTAGTAAACAAATTAAAATATTTAATGTTGAAGGGTGGTGCCTATGGCTCAAGGAGTAGGGCACCGGCCCCATATACTGGAGGTGGAGGGTTCAAACCTGACCCTGGCCCAAAACAAAAATATATATATTTAATGTTGAAAATGATCAAAGAAATTCACATTAATAAATAACATTTCCCTTATTAAAAATTGTCAATACACTATGAGGGAGATTTGGGAAGAAAGAACCACTCTCTTGCATATTGTTAATATGAAAATTGCTTCAACATTCCTAATGCATGTTCTGTCACGTGATCAAGACAGTCTCATTCTTTTCAGCTTGATTATGTGGTGAGACAGCTTTCTTCCTAATGTTAGGCTCCTGATTTCCCTTTTCTTAGAACATTTACCTTAGAAAACTTGCAAATCCCTCTACAGCCCTTTTGGAATGTTAGACTTTTAAAAAGTTTCTTGCCAATATCAACAGTTTCTTGCCAATGAGAAGCATCTTTCTCAGGTGGAAGCAATCCCTTTGAACTGCAATTGTCTAGGAAGTTAAAATAGGGATCTCACTTTCTCTACAGGACGTAGGTACCTAATTCCAGTTGGTGGCTTGCTCAAATGGCAAAACGACCCTCTATCAAGAAGATACCAGGAAATAATTAGCAAACACAGGTGGAGGCCAGCAATCTGACTCCTTTCCACCTTCCCAGGTTCTTAAAAACCCTCCACTCCTCTTGCTCAATGGAATTGAACTTAGAGTGAGTTCTGGGCTCTTCTCTCTACTGACATAATCTCTTGCTTATTTTAACTTGGTTCAGTGAAAAGTTTGCTCAACAGAATATACACGTTCTGTTATGGTCCTTTACCTGACGATTTCAAAGATATTACCATGTAATTACCAACATGCAAGTACAAAGTTGTTCATCATTTACAATTACAAATTAAAAACAAAATGCATATAATTTTAAGTAGAAAATGCTCTGCAGTGACATTTATAACATTATTCTAATTTTATTATAGGGACGTGGATGTGTGTGTGTATGGGCGTGTAGACGTGTGGGTTTGTGTATCTAGATAATGAATGCATCTTTTTTCATTTTCTAACTTATCATTATAAATATAATAAGAAGCAACTTCTAAATGCTACACATACGAATCATATTAGAAAAAATAATTCCATGTATCTATTTTATTTTGTAATTATTAGTATGCTTAAAATATGCTTTACCTTGATTACTTAGGTTTTTCTTACATTAATTAATTACATCATAAAAATAAGATTAACCTACTATCTGCCAGACTGTTTTAGTTGCTGGGTCTTTGATCTCATGGATTTCCATAAGACTAATAAAAGCATTGAAAATATTAAATTTAGAAGGTTAGACAATTAACACTAGAAAAAGATCTACATACATTATTGCTAATATCACTGTGGTCACCTTCAAAGTACTCTCCTTGGGAAGCTGTACATCGATGCCAGCACCTCGTCCAACCTTCAAAGCTCTTTTCTGTGATGACAGTTCTGACGGCCATTCCAAAAAAAGAGTTCCGAAATCGCTTTGAAGGGTAGACTAGGTGCTGGCATGGGTGTCTAGCTTCCTAAGGAGAGCACTTCAAAGGTGGCCACCGTGATATTCAGCCATGAGGCCCAGGACACTTTTTCTTTTGTGTATGAGACAGTGAATTTGATTGTCCAATCTCATATGAACATGAAAAAAAGAAAAAAGGAAATTACTTTAGAGAAAGAGTATTCTGGTTCTTTTGCTTGTATATAATCGCGTTAGCTCCTCTTAAGGAAAGTAACTGGAATAGAACAGCAAATGGGGGAGGCATGATGGTAAATTTATAAGCTTACTGCATGGCTTATAGCTGATGAGACCGAGGAGCTATAGATGCAGAGCTGTGAGTAGATTTTTAGATTATCTGTATTTTGAAGTTAGAACCAAAAGGATTCTTAGATGTAAGAGGAGGACAACAGGAACGATGGTGGCACCTTTTGTCAGGATGAAGAAAAAAATCAAGCAATGGTGGATTTGGGAACAAAATTAAAACTTGATTTTGAACTCATTGGATTTTAAATTGGATTTTATGACACATTTCCAATATAGAAATTATTCAGGAGATATTTCACAATGTTTTTATTTTTAAATCCAATATGAAGTTTACACTTATAGCATATCTTTATTCAGACAAGGAAGCTTCATCTAAAATACTTATCTGTATTGATTATGTAAATCTAAAAGTCTATGATAGAATTCATTTGAAGAACTAGACTCACACACCCATGTTGTTTTAGACTTACTAACAAAATGCCCAATAACTGAATTAAGTACCAAAACAATTTCCTTTCATGATGCCATCATCTTTTAGCAAGAGTACTTTGTCTTTTTAACTCTGAAAAAAATGATTTTACTTTGAAGCCAAAGCATTCTAGTTTCAAAAGGTATATCTATTCATTGGTCCAAGTAAAATAAATCACTAACTCTTAGGCCAACTAACAATTATTAACAAAGTACATTACTTAAACATTAATTTTTAATTCAACTTGTTAATGTGTTGTTTAGGATAGTGCATCCTCATTTATAAGTGAAATACATTTGTAATTTCCCTTTATAACAATATATTTTCTCCAATTTTAATATCAGGTGTATCCAGATTAAGTAGAATGATTTTGAAGTATTTCTTCTTTTTCTATTGTCTATAAGATCTGGCATGATCTTTTTTTTGAAACTCTCTTTTACTTTTACTTATATAATATTAGTTGTCTATTAGAGACTTTGGAAAAAAAATAAGTTAACTGATGACTCCATACTGAGCCTCAGAGTCAAAGCATTCTATAATGGACATACTCTTATCTGACGATGTGAACGTTACTTTCTTTGCATTATTATTATTATTATTGCTTAATATTTTGATGCAGCAATTGTCTGGTTTCTTTTCTGAACATATTGATCTTCATTTGCTCTTTACAAGGATTTTGTTTCTAGTCCTTATCTTAAACATTGTTATTCTTATTAAATTTTAAGCCTTTTTAACTCTGTGAAGGCAAAAAGTGGAAACCTAATAAACATATGTATATGTAAAAATAAAAAAGAGGGAAAAAACAATTATTAACATTTAATGAAGAGGAAAATTGAACAATTGAGAATTATCTCTAATTTCATCAATCTCAAAGCAATGTTCTTCAGTTTTACATGTAGTTTGTGCAGCTACAAGATTTACATAATATGGTCAATAGTTAAAACATCCTGTGTATTAATTCATATAAGAAAAATGTGAAAAATTCTGTTATTGTTTTGTTAGGAAAATTTCTATTATATTCTAAATTAGTGGGACTATCTACCTATCAGAGGCATCCAACCTTTTGGCTACTTGGCACCTCATTGGAAGAAGAGTTGTCTTGGAACAAACATTAAGATTAAGTATACACAGACTTAATTTTTGCCATATCTTCCACAGAGAAAAGCAAAAAAGTCCTCAGATAATCCTTTATGGACCACAGACCACAACTTAGACACCCTATTTTTTTCTTTCTTTGGAGATTCAAGTTTAGTTTGCTTTTGTAAAGTGTAGTAAGGAAAAAAAATAAGCAAGATATTATTTTTTATCTTTGATGATTGAATAGCTGACAGTTTCATCTTTGATGATTAAATATCTGGCAATCATTTCTTTAACTTTATAATAATTTGGGTTTGAATTGACATTACAGTAAATATTTATATAACTTCCTTGACTCAACTAGTGAGTATTTTGGCAAAAAACACAAAATCAGTACATTCATTGCCTTCTATTTCCTTCAACAATTTTATAAACCAGAAATGAATCTAAGCATTTACAGATACATACAAAACAACTGTGTCCATAGCACTTGTCTTAGAATCTGCTTTAGAAAACTGTACAAAATTTCAGCATTGTACAATGCTGAATCCATAGGGAAATATTAGCCATTTGTGTTATTGAATAAAATGTTAATAAATCAGGGCTGTTTTACATAACATAGCTGGAGCACTAACCATTGTGTTCACTGTTTAATAAACTACATTTTCTATTTCTAGCTGAAATCCATATTTGATAGCTATAAAAATTACCTCCCAAATCTATTCCATTGATTCTTTTTTAGTTCAAAAATCTACATTTCTTCCTAAATATTTAAGTGCTGTGAAGAACTATTGCCCGAAGTCTTTATGGCAGTTTCTCACACTGCATAATTCATCAAAACCAAAAAACATACTAGGAAAATTTAGTCTTTTAGATCAACTGTCTTATAATATTGTTCGAAAGCTCTTATAAGTTATGGCCAAATGTTTGGTCAATTAATTGAAGATTGATTACTTTTTGTCAAATAATCCTTTGATCTTATCTTCACAATTTTCAAACAAAATTTCCAAACTGAAACACTATACTTTACTATTTTCCCATCTAAAAATGGTCTTTTTAGTTCAAGAATTTATGTTGTTGTTTAACAGTTCAAACAAAGGACACAATCTTAGATTCTGTTTAAAAATCATTGTAC
Source organism: Arctocebus calabarensis (assembly GCA_963573935.1). Taxonomy (NCBI): domain Eukaryota; kingdom Metazoa; phylum Chordata; class Mammalia; order Primates; family Lorisidae; genus Arctocebus; species Arctocebus calabarensis. The sequence goes on along the minus strand of CAUYON010086080.1, from coordinate 213 downwards.
AGGCTCGGCGCCTGTGGCTCAATGGGCTAAGGCGCCAGCCACGTACACCGGAGCTGGTGGGTTCGAATCCAGCCCGGGCCAACCAAACAATGATGGCTGCAACCAAAAAATGGCCGGGCATTGTGGCGGGCGCCTGTAGTCCCAGCTACTTGGGAGGCGGAGGCAGGAAACTCGCTTGAGCCCAGGAATTGGAGGTTGCTGTGAGCTGTGATG
>CAUYON010086079.1:0-37075 GCA_963573935.1 Arctocebus calabarensis | reverse complement strand
TTTTTTTTTTTTTTTTTGAGACAGAGCCTCAAGCTGTCACCCTGGATAGAGTGCTGTGGCATTACAGCTCACAGCAACCTCCAATTCCTGGGCTCAAGCGAGTCTCTTGCCTCAGCCTCCCAAGTAGCTGGGACTACAGGCGCCCGCCACAATGCCCGGCTATTTTTTGGTTGCAGCCACCATTGTAGTTTGGCAGGCCCCGCCTGAATTCGAACCCACCAGCTCAGGTGTACGTGGCTGGCGCCTTAACCCGTTGAGCCACAGGCGCCGAGCCTGCCCCGGATTTTCCAAATCCTACATTAAGGAAGAGGTACTCACCATTTCCAGACCTTCACCAGGTCATCCAGGGATCCTGTGACCACTGTCTCAGCGATTTCCTTCTTGTTTGACCCCCAGGCAACTGACCAAATGGCATCATCATGGGCTAGAACGGAAAGTGCTTCATTTATAAGGTTGTCATGCATGCAACGCCAAAATTTAATAGGATAAAATGAAGTTGATATATTCTTCAACAACTATGAGGTAACATCCACCTGTATCTGCTCTGCAATTTTACAATGCGTTTTCTCATACCACTTTTACTGGAGTTGTGGGGCACACTGAAAACTGGATGGGAACGCAGCACCAGAATGAGTCAGGCCTTCAGACCCCAAATCTAACATCTTTTCCTTTAGCATGCCATGTGCATAAAGCAGTCTAGAAAGGCTACCACTTGGATAAAACAAGTAAAACCAATGGAGAACAACCCTTCTCTCTCCAAAAAGACATAAACTTGATAAGTAATACAACTTAAAGATCTTTGGAAACTAGTAGGCAATTCAACTGTAAACAGCACAGGTCTAAAAACAAATACCTAATGTAATCTTCATACACCAAGTTGTCTTTTACCAAAAATACCTACGTCATGCTTAATGGGCCAGTTATTACATTACAACAATCTTATGAAAAAGGTACTATTAATACTATCCTCATTTTAAGGCCCAGAGGCTTAGAAGAGCCTAGTATCTCACCCAAATTCACAAAGCTAATAATAGCTAGAGTTCAAACCCAAACTCCCAATTAATCTTAAATCTAAGTTTGCAAGTTACATTGTTTGGTGGGCCATGCTGTTGGGTATGCAGTCCTGGTGTGCTTATAAAAATGTGACAAGTACACATGGAGGCTTTTTGCATGCCTTCCAGCAATTCTCCAGGGTCACCCTTCCAAAATATGAGGGCATTAAATTCAAACAGCTCTGAGTTATATAGTGTATGGCTTCAAATACAATCTGTCCTGACCCAAGCCTGTTACCTTGCCACCTGAATGGCATTAACTACACACAAGGTAGCTGACTGGCATGCCTATGTAGCTTACTAGTCACCCATACTAGACAACTTGAAAGAATGTTTAAACTTCAGATGACCTAAATGTCACCTACTTAAGATTAGAAGAGATTCTATTACGCATTCCAGAAATCTTCAGACTTTCCTTAACTCATCGAGGCTATGGTGAAGAAATGAAAAGTATGAGTAGTTCACTACTCCCCAATGTAAGTGAAGGGACACTATATAAAGACCAAGGTAAATCCTGAGTTCAGGGCCAAGCTCAAGTTCACCTCCCCAGATGCACTGGTATTGAGAGAGAGTTCTGAGGCTTAAAGCATTTCCTTCTTCTGCCCTGGCAGCTGGGAAATTCAGTTCTGTCTTCCTCAAGTGGGAAAGCTTTCCTCAGCCTGGCGTTCCCCAGTCTATCATATGACTCCTGCTGCTTCTTTCTTCTTTCTTTTTTTTGTTTTTCAGGGTTTTTGACTGTGTATGTTTCAAGTGTATTGTTTGTTTTCAAGTGTATTGTTTTTGGCTGCCTCTGCCAATCTTTCTGCATACCTGGTCAGCATCACAAGAATCTTTTTTTTTTGTACAGAGAGAGTCTTCACTTTATCACCCTCACTAGAGTGCCGTGCAATCACAGCTCACAGCAACCTCCAACTCCTGGGCTTAGGTGATTCTCTTGCCTCAGCCTCTTGAGTAGCTGGGACTACAGGCGTCCGCCACAACGCCCGGCTATTTTTTGTTGCAGTTTGGCCGGGGCCGGGCTTGAACCCGCCACCCTCGGTATATGGGGCCGGCACCCTACTCACCCAGCCACAGGCACCGCCCCATTACAAAAATCTTTAAAGAAACCAGGGACAACACAATTTTTCACAGAAGAATTGTTTGAACAGGCAGATTTACCTTGCTCTTGTTTGAAGAGAATGCTGTACTAAAAAGAAACAGAAGTCACATTAAACCAATGTTCAGATTTCAGATAACCCACACCCCCACATAAGATACAGTCATTATACAGTGTTAGCTACTTCCTCTACTGTCACCCTGACCATCCTGCAAGCTCTTTGATTCCCATTTACACAGTATTTATACAGTAGTACCAGAAAAAAGTTCTTAAAGTAACTGATACTTTCTCCTTCTCCTTCCCTACTATTACCCACCTCTGACAAGAAACTAATAAATTGTTTTCTTTTTCTACTCTAATCACCAGAAAGCTTGGAATCCAGTTTGCAGCTTAGTCTTTGCAGTTATTGTTTTTTTTACACAGCTCACAGCAACCTCAAACTCTTAGGCTCAAGCGATTCTCTTGCCTCAGCCTCACATGTGACTGGGACTACAGGTACCCACCACAACACCTGGCTATTTTGTTGTTGTTGTTGTTGTTGTTGTTGCATTTGCCATTGTTGTTTTAGCTGGCCTGGCTGGGTTTGAACCCACCGGCCTCAGTGTATGTGGCCGGTGCCCTACCCACTGAGCTACAGGTGCCACCCTTAGTTTTTGCAGTTGTATAAGACAACACAGCCTGCATAATAACCTATTAACTTTCTCCTAATCTTATTGCATTTAATTTTATTTATTATAGAGATGGGGAGGGTCTCTCTATGTTACCAAGGCTGGTCTTGAACTCCTGATCTCAAGTGATCCTCCTGCCTTGGCTTCCCAGAGTGCTACAATTACAGGTGTGAGCTACCATTCCAGCCCTAATCTTTTTATAAAAATATGTTTCTCCTATCTCTGGTTCTGATCTTTTCTTTGTTTTTGTGTATGAAAGTCTTTTAAGCTTCCTCAATTCCCCTCTAAATTGTAGTAATGACTTAATCTCTCCTCTTAATGTTTTGCATTTTACTAGTGCTACCTAACACTGTGGTGACTAGGTGCCCAAGGTCACCTAGCCCTTTAAGAGCAGGGCAAGAATTAGATGCTAGTTTCTTGACTACACACCTAGACCTTGACAACCTAATGGACTTGAACTTGCTAGAGACCAAATGATGTTTTCCCCCAACACAAGCCTTACCTGGTTGGTCATTTCCTTAACCAAGGATGAAGGGAAAAAGACCAGACAGCTCTGTGGAAACAACACCAGTGTTTTGGTAAGGGGGTGTCATCACAATAGGAGGTTACAGAAGGTTCTCCTTGTTATGGAGTTGTTCTGACATCTTTACAGATCAGTCCCTGGGACCCCATTCAAAAGCCCTACCAGGTAGTATGGTCTTCTTTCCCCCTTTAAATTAACACCTCCCTCCCCCCATCCCACAGTTTTTCGCCAAATCTGACTGCAGAAAATGACCATCTCTGTCCCCTGCTGCTCTATAGAGAAATGAAACTACAACCCCTCTCAATTTTAGATTCTATGCATTAAAAACTCAACAAACAGCATGAAAGAACCCAAAAGATAGTCAAGTTCTTACTTTATATGCAGAGGCCTCAACCGAAAATGCCTTTAAGAGACAATAGGCATGTAAATAAGGGCCAGAAGGAGACACATGTCTCCCAAAAGACAGCAAAGTCTTCGGGGAACTCAGCTCAGCTAAACATAGACCTAATGTACTTTTAGATTTAACTTCTCAGGTTACTTTAAGGTGTTCTTCTTTTTTGTGCTACAGACCCCTTTAGCAGTCATTTAAAACCTATAAACCCCTTCTCAGGATATCTTTAAATACAGAAAATACAAAGGTTTAGAAACGAAACCAAGTATAGTGGATTCTCATTACTCACAGCAATTAGGTTCTATAAAGTTGCCACAAACATAACTTAACAGTGAATCATCACTTCTCAGAGAAACACAGAGTTAGGTGTGGCTCTGAGCATATTTTTGTCAACCAATATATAACCATGTTTTATGTTTATTTCTGTTTAAAAGAATATATATTACTGAATATAAAAGAATATATAAAAGAATATATATTACTGAATATACCTTACTGAATATATATTAGTAATTTATTAATTTTTTTTGGTTTTCTCAATGTTTTTTTATTAAATCATAATTGTGTACATTAGTGCAATCATGGGGCACAATGTGCTGACTTCATATACAATCTGAAATATTTTCATCAAACTGTTTAACATAGCCTTCATAGCCTTTTAATCACTATGTGAAGACATTTATATTCTGCATTTAGTAAGTTTCACTTGTACACTTCTAAGATGCACCTAATTCATTAATATTGAACTTATGCCTAAACAATGCTTTTGTAACACATATATTTTCTCCATAAGACACATCACAGCCTCCTTGCACTTAGAAACAGAAGTCAATATTCAGCACTATGTGTGGGGGCTATCTTAAACGGTAGAATCACCAACAAAAAACACAAAAATGCAGAAAGTACGGCAGTAAAGACTGCGAAAAAGACACAGCTGAAAAAAGAAGGCATCGTGTTGCCTCATTTGACCTCTGCTGAGAACATGCACATCAGGAGACTTAAAATTTTCACCACCTTGCCAATATCCTGCAAAGACCACAAGAACACTTTTAGTGTTTTGTGTATACTGATTTTGGGTCTACAAATTTAATAAATTGTAGTGAATAGGCTAATTCGTAAATACAGCATCCACAAATAATGAGAAAAGATTGTATTGAAATATAATTTTATGAAATCTAAATTTGTGATAGCATATGTGCTTATTAACACTATAAGATCTAGCATTGAATCTAGTAACTACCATAATTTCAATGTTGTAATGAGCTTAAACAATATCCTGAGTTATTAAAATATCTGTAATTTCTATGCATAACAAAGTCATACTGTTAATACTGTGGTTTGTTGCCTGTAATAATAATTGAAAAAATGCTAATTTTCAGTTAAGAGGTTAGGGAATACAAGGATGCAATTTTTCTTCTAATCCAAGTTCATGGTCTCCCCCAGTTCTACCCACGGGCAGTTTAACAGACCATACAGTTAAGCATCCAGGTTCCAGATATTGGCTTTAAATGTGAAAACCTATAAAAACTGAAGGTTTTCCAAGAAATCAGAAAATCAAACAAATGATTTCTACATAATCCTTGTGTATAGAAATACCATTAAGGTGGTATTGGTTTATTCATTTGTGATCCAAGAACAGGGTTCTGCCCTGGGTAGGAAAGACAGGAAGGAGCTCAAGTCCGTTTGGTAACATGAACAGCATTCAATCTCTGCTTAAGCACAGTCCTCTGCCTGGTGAAGCACAGGCCTGTCCTCTTCCCTGCCAATCTGGGCCTCACATTTAGCAACAGAGAGAAACAAACAAAAAAAAGGTGAGCAAGCTTGTAAGACGCCAACTTCCAAGTTCCAAAAAACCAGTCTCCCCAAGACAAGCATGTGATTCAATGAGCATACATTTTGAGAATGTGCTATGAATCAGGTCCAGTTTTAAGTACTACACATAGATTAGATCACTGAACCTCATAACCCCATTTAGTAGGTACAGTAGTCCTACTATTCCCTTATCCAAGGTTTCACTTTCCACTGTTTCATTTACCAGAGGTCAACCATAGTCCAAAAATAGATGAGTACGGTACAGTACAATAAGATATTTTGAGAGACCACAGTCACATAATTTTTATTACAGTATATTGTCATAATTGTTCTATTTTATTATTACATGTTGTTTTTAATCTGTCTTAACTGTGCATGAGTACTGTAAATCAGATATTCTGAGTAAAAAATTACATTTATATAACTTTTATTAGAGTATATTGTCATAACTGTTCCAGTTTACCATTGTTCTTACAGTGCCTAACATAAATTAAACTTTAGCATAGATATATACTGGTTATGTACCATATAGGAAAAAGCACAATACAGGTGCTCCTGGACTTAAAATGGGCTATTTCCCAATAAACCCGTGGTCTAAAGTTACAAAACTGTAAGTCAAACCATCTTAAGTCAGGGAACTTTTTTATATGTACATATTGGGTTCAATTCAAGCCAAGGTTTTAGGCATTCACTGGGGGTCTTCAAGCGTATTCCCTGTGGATAAGGGGAATTACTCCATTCTTACTATCAGCTCCACTTTCCGAGTAAGAAAATTGAGGCTTTGAGAGGTTAAGGGAGCTTCCTCAAGGTTAGTCTGACACTAGAAGGCAGATACAAGCTGTAACTACAGGGCATCAAGATACCTCTTACTCCACTCTCATGAAGTTAATTCCATAGGTAATTAGACCACAAAGCTCTCCTTTGCCACTTTCTCTCTTTAGAAAATTTCCCCCTAATTTTCCCAGGCAGAATTCAATGCTCGCTCCCCAGCCTTTCCAACAAACACTATAGATGTCTCTATTAAAATACTCAAGCAAGTCAATAACCCACAATATGATGTAGTAGCTTTAAGTAAAGCAAACCAAGCCTCTGCGTGCACCTGTCCAGTGATGGGGAGCATGCTACCTAAGGAGACAGCCGGGCCCTCCTGGAAAACTTAGCTTAAGATAGTCTTCCCATCTACAGAAAAATGACTTCCCCGCACAGAACCCAGCCTTAATCTCAGGGCTGCACAGAACATTTTCAGGATGCAAAAGGAGGACGCCTACAGGCCTTCCCTCGCCCCTCGGGCCTGGTACACTGAGGGGCAGCCTGGGTAAATGGAATTATGGAAGTCCCGCTCGGGGCCTTGCGGCCTGGATCATCCCAAAACAAACCTGCTTACAGGTGGCCTCGGGCCCGGCCTCGCTCACCCGCCCTCTGGCCCAGGCAGTCAGCGGCCGCAACGACCACCACCCCCAAACACCGCGCGCTCCAACTCACCCCTGCCTGCCAGGCTGCACGTCGAACGCCGGGCCGGGCCGGGCGAGTCTGCGTCGCGCGGAGATGAGCTATGGGGGCGGAGTATCTCGTCCGACCCCGCCCCCAGGGCCCCAGCTCTTGCGGCAGCGCCCTCTGCTGTCGGTGCACCGCGCTTGGGGACGGCGCGGAGAAGGATAGACCCGGAGAGGAGGGAAGAAGCTATGCCCTGCTAGTTTCCCCAGCTGTGGGGTAGCTGTCAGCCTGCTCTCCGAAGCGCAGAGTTTTCGCTTCCTGCAAGTGCGGCTTTAGGCGTTTGGGTTCCAATTTCTTTTGTACTTTGAAATTGGCGTGTGACTTCTACTGGGGTTCTCTTGCTAAAAAAGAGGTGGAATCGAGCTTTGTCTTTCAATGTGCAAGTCACAACTCATTAGTATGAAGCGTATCAGTTTAATGGGTCGTGACCAGCATTTTTAAACAAGATGGAAAGAGGGGGCACGTGCCCCATCCTGGGCTAGGATGTCCAACCACTCCCGCTTGCTTGTCGCAGCCCAGGTCTTCCTCTGCGCAGGAAGGAAGAGATGTTTTGTAATTGGTAGGACCACACCTGTGGTGCATTTTACAAGGGTACATGTGAAATTTACTAGGTGTAGAGCATGAATGTCTTAACACAATAACTAAGAAAATGCCGTGAAGCTATGTTAATCAGTTTGCTGAAAATATTTCAAATTGTGTGTGGAGCCAGCACATTGTACCCCATGATTCCATTGGTGTATACAGCTATGATTTAATTAAAAAAAAAAAAAAAAAGATATTTTGGGAAGTGGAATATCTGGGGGGGGTCCCTGTTTCAGCTAGTCACAGGTGAAAGTACAGTTTAAAAATGGGTTTAGAAGTTAAAAAAAATTACAATAGAAGGTGATAGTATTAAAGTCTGGTCTCGGTAAATGCAACCCCCTTAAGTATCTCCCCCACACCCCATTAACTACCATTTTCTGGTAGTTCGCAAGATTTCAGAAGACCATTAGACCACTTACAACTAAATAAACTTTATCTCTGGGGGCTATTTGGGGAAGGTGTGTGGCCAGAAATTGTACGAACACACAAATCTCCCAGGGCCCATTCTCTGGTCTTCAGTAATTACCTGGTGACAACTCTGTCCAGGGAAACTTCTTCTAGCTCCAGTGGATCCCTGTGTATCACTGACTTAGAAAGTTGAGTCCAACTGAGCAGATTTCAAGACTGAATTGTTGAAATTCATTTGTGTCACCTCCTAAGAGTCAAAATATCCTTATAACCATTCTGGATCTATCTGACCAAAGGGCATGTGCCCTTGGAGCTAAGGAAGAATGTATATCAGAACACGGAGCTCCTCTTCAAACTGGAGGCAATGTTTATATTGATCTAAGTGCTGAGTGGACCCTAGTCTTCAGGCACATTCCACAGAGCTAAAAAAATCAGAAAGGATTTAACATCAGTCCGTAAAAGCAATGGCTTTTGGCACTGAAATAAGGAGTAATCTGCTGCCTTCTTATACAACTGGTTACATTGGTTTTGGCCAGTCTGCCTCTTCATTTTTGCTAGTGAAATTTGTGGGTTTCTGTGGGTTTGGAAGTAAACTGATTAGTATGTGACCACTCCCAAACCAAAATAATTGGACCACTTTTACTTTAACTTTCAGAATTTAAAGACAAAGAAGTATTTTTTAAAGACTCCCACCATAAGAATGGTGAAATTTTAGATACCAAAAGTGCTCAAACGGCCAGGCACAGTGGCTCACATCTGTAATCCTAATATTCTGTAGGCCCAGGCAGGAGGATCCTTTGAGCTCAGGAGTTTGAGACCAGCCTGAGCAAGAATGAGACCACGTCTCTACTAAAAATAGAAAAAAATTAGCTGGGTATGGTGTACTTGCCCGTACTCCCAGCTACACAGGAGACTGAAGCAGGAGGATTGCTTGAGCCCAGTTTAAGGTTGCAGCAAGCAGTGATGAGTTTGAGGTTGCAGCTAGCTGTGATGACTGGTACAAAGTGAGACTGTCTGAAAATAAAAAAAGTGCTCAAAATTATATGATTAAGTGAATTTTAATTCTGTGATGTAGATTTATGTGAGATTTTTTTCTTTTCTGCACATTAATGGTAAATATTCCACCTCCAGATTATTCTAAAAGCACACTGATTATTTTTATGCCTGTTAATTGTATCCTTATCTGAATATTAAGGCTTTCCCACTTCTATTTGTTTGCTTTCAGATCTGCTACTATTAATTTCCAATTGAAATAAGTTGTTTTGGCTAAAAATTCAATTAATCATCCCAAACAAAAATAAACAAATTAAGAAAAAATAGACTAGGTGGCGTAAGGTGCATCATGTATAGTGAAGCTACATCCTGTGTAAAAACCATGTTTCTCCTATGCAGGTACTGGATCACAAAGGAAAATCTATTTCTTGCTATGAGTCATGGCTAAAAAATTTGAAAATCATTGCAATAAAGACTTTCTGAAGACTTTAAAGTTCTGTAATTCTATAATTATAACAATTGCAAGCCATTTATTCAAAAAAGGATGTATTAAGCACCTCTTTTACCCCTTTGCTCTGCCCACCGACATCAGGCTGGTGGGTGGAACTCCAAAAACAGAGCAAGCATAGGCCACTCCATTTTGAGCATAAGACACTCCACTTTGGCCGTTCAGTGGCCTCTGCCCCTTTCTGGGACTCAGCCACAAGGTAGCAAACACAATGGGTCCATGAGGGGCTAACCTATAACTAAACAGAATGGTCTCAACAGGAAGAACTATACCTGGCAACAGTCACTAGCACACCAAAGTAACACTCTACCCTTCGTAGCTACCCTGCCTTAAACCTTTAAAAGATTTAAAAGACAAGCACTTTTGCTCTTGGGGCTGATGCCTACTGACTCTCAGCCTGCCTTCGCCAAAACACCAAATAAACTTTAGCTATTACTCTACATCCAGTTTTGTGACTTGATTGAGTCAACTGCTACCTTACAATATGGAGTCCCTGGTATTGGCACTATGCAGCCAGTCTAACTGCCCTTTTTAGTGCCACTGACATCTTTGGCAGCTGATAAAGCCTGTCTCTAATATGGGTTTTTTTTTTTTTAATTTGGAAAGAAAACTTTAATTGCTATTGCAGAAAAAAGTTCATATGAAGTAGAAATTAGTTTCAATAACATTAATGGAGAATATGTTCTATAAAGTGGAGGTAGCTGGATGTAAAATTCTGGCAGCAGTTTAATAGAACAGTCCCAGATTGGGTTGAGGCCAATACCTAATAAGGACAAAAGCCTTGTCTGTGGGGAATGTTGGATAATACCTGGAGAAATATTACACTGTGCATAAACCAAATTGAATTGTTTTCACAAGAGCTATAAAGTTTCACATATAAAAGGTTTTTTCTACATGAACTTCAATTTCACATTACAAGTGGCATAGAAGACCTACATGTAGAAGTGAACATTCAAGCCAGGTGTGGTGGCTCATGACTTGTAATCCCAGCACTCTGGGATGCCAAGGAAGGTGGATTACCTGAGCTCAGGAGTTCGAGACCAGCCTGAACAAGAAAAAGACCCTGTCTCTACTATACATAGAAAAACTGAGGCAAGAGGATCACTTCAGTCCAAGAGTTTGAGGATGATCTTTGAGCTATAATGCCATGGCATTCTAACTATGGCCACAGAGTGAGACTCTGTCTCAAAAAAAAAGAGAACATTTGTGCAAGGTATCTAACTCCTTGATATAATAATGTTTACAAGGCAGAATGATTACACTATCACTATATCCAGGGCTTTCTGTATCTGCAACGTAGTGATAATGGAAAGCTTGGCCCTCAGTGTCAACATCTGGATGATAGCCGCCACCTTCTAGGCGTATTCTCTTTTTTAATTTTTTCTTCATTTTTCTAAATCAGCTCTGCTGTTATTGCTGCTTCTTAGCAAAAGTGGTAAAAACAAAATTGTAATCATTAATGTATCACCCAGAAAATCCCAGAATTCCTGCCTCAGAATTCTCCCAGCATGCTTTCAAGAGTTTCAAAACTACCAAGAGCATCTGGGCACCATCCTTTCAGAGTCTGAGCTCCCACTTAAGGCCATGAGATCTCAGAACAGCTGAGTGGGGAAGAATAATGTCTAGAAATGCACGAAAACAAATCACATAGGTTTACCAAGGAAACCAATTACATCAAAGTATTTGTGAGATAGTAATATATGTACTTGTTCATGTAGCAAGTCAAATACCTTCTGTAATTTCCAAGTAGCAATGAGCATAAACAATATTTTTAATTATCTGCAACTGCGATGTGATAGGAAAATATTCATAATGGTGACAAAAACACAGATAACTTCTTACAATTCTGGATTTATTACATATATTCATAATTAAAGAAGATACTAAATACCAATTAGAGGTTAAGGAAAATAAAGATATAATGACTTTCCAAAGTTCACAGATTTCTTGAATGCCTCTTGTAGAGATAATCTAGAGAGACTTGCCAATGTAACTTGCATGCCGTTTAAATAACTATAATAAGAGTTGTGTTCTTGCAGATAAGGAGAGAATGAAAACATTTTAGAATAAAGTCAACTCAAATTCCAAGCTAATGGTGGAATGACTCAGCTGTTTGGCCTGCCCTGAAAAGTTCTATAAACAATAAGGCCAAGGTTGGGTTGCCCGTCCTAAGGCTGTAGTTGTTCTTGGAGAGGGGTTCACTGCCTTCCCAACTAGCCCTGGAGAGAGCAGACCCAGAGTGAGGCTGAAGCAGGCAAAGTGATACAGACCACATTGTCCTGAGCCTTACCCCTATACCTACACTTCTCCTGTCCTCTTAGTCACAGGTCCAACATTTGAGAAGGCAAAAGAACCTCACAGGTCTATCCCACGCCTCTCTCCTTCTATACAACCCACCATGGAGCCATCCAGCCTCTGCTTGAATACCCCCAGGACAAGGAGCTCCCTGCCTCCTTAGGAGGAAGGGCTGCTTTTGCAGTTCCAGAAAGCCTTAGCTGACTTCCTAGGAATGACATGAATGAGCAGGTGTGAGTGGGGCACAGGCAGAGAGAGACCAACTTCCAGGGCCACATCTGCTCTGTGTAGGGCTCTCAAGCTGCTCCAGCATGGACTCTCTGATCCTCCTCAGAACCCCATCTGGCAAAGCCTGATGTCAGAGACTCCATTCCACCTTCCTGATGCTCATCCCCAGGGTCCTCCCTGGGCCCACAGCTGACACTCCACTCTCCTCCTTCCTCTTCTCCCTCTGCCCTCCCTTCCTGCAGGCTGCAATGTCTCATGGGGTCTCATCTCCTTCTATGGCTGCCATACCTCACTGTACCCCCAAGTCTACCCCTTCTCATTTGATCAAATAGTACTCCTTCTCCCCTCCCATCCCCCATAGATAGGCCCCCTTTTTGTTTTCATGTTGGACACATGGAGGTTAAACAAGTTGGGCTCTGGAGCCAGAATGTCTGGGTTCAACCTTGGCAGCTCCACCCCTCGCTCACTAAAGATGTAATCTCACTTGCCATCTCTAAAATGGGGATAGTAATAGAACTGTCACTTTAGGGCTGATGTGAGGATTAAAAGAGTTAATGCATGTAAAATGCTTAGAATAGTGCCTGGCACAAAGAAAACACTCAACAAATGTCAGCTGTTATTACTCTTACAATTGTTTCCTCTAGGGAGCCTCAAATATACCTTCCTCTTTTAGGGAAGGCTCTGAAAGCCCCCAGGACTCTTTTTTTTTCACTAGTATGCTGGACAGCTAAGGATATTTACATCTCTGAAGCTTATAGCCACAACTTCCAGATTTTACCCAGTAATCCTCACAAAGAATCTTCTAGAAAGCTATGCTCCTCCTTCCCTAAAGCAATGAACCCACATGGCCTGACATGGTGGTGCTAATACTGCAGAGTCAGGATTCACCCTATTTTATACAGAGAAGGACAATGACCCTAAGGGAGGCAAAGTGACTTCTTCAGAGCCACTCAGCTAGCAAGACATAGTAAGGATAGAAACCCAAGCTGGATCAGGGAGTGGCTATATCTTTTTTTCATTCCTAATTCCACAGTATTAGAGGAAGGGAAGGTGGGGAGCAAGGAGGTCACAGGAAGAAAAGGGGTGCTGAGAAGGCGAGGAAAGGACTGTGATGGGGCCAGAGGCAGGAGTCTGGGTTCAAATCCAAACCCATAGGGATATATTGCTCCTTTCTCCTGATAGCCCAGGGAAACTAATCCAGAGACCCTCTGGAACTTGCTTCCCCATCCTTTGCAGCCATGGAACCACCAGTTGGGGCTTTACCATGACTGGCCAGGGGGTGGCAGTCACTGCCTGTGCATGGGAACTCCGCTTGTGCCTGAGGCAAGATGGACTAGCCAGTGCTGCCTTCCTGGCTCAGACCCCAGAGGCACTGAGTTTCTGCAGCTGAATCATTATGAGACCCAGAGAAATGGCCTCTCAGGCCTCAATTTCCTCACCTTGAAGACAAAGTTCATCACACCATAGCCTTAATCCAAGTGGTTTTCAAAGTGTGGTTCTCAGACCAGCAGCATCAGTGTCAACTTGTTCAAAATGCAAAATTCTTCTGGGAGGCTGAGGCAGGTAGATTGCTTGAGCTCAGGAGTTTAAGACAGCCTGAGCAAGAGTGAAAACCTGTCTCTACTAAAAATAGAAAAATTAGCCAAGCATCATGATAGGCGCCTATAGTCCCAGCTTCTTGGGAGGCTGAGGCAAAAGGATCACTTGAGCCCAAGAGTTTGATGATGCTATGAGCTATGATGACACCATGGCACTCTACCAGGGGCAACAGAGTGAGACTCTATCTCAAACACAAAAGTGCAAAATTCTCAGCCTCCATCCCATACCTACTGAACAAGTAACCCTGTGAGTAGGCCCAGCAATCTGTTTTAACAAGCCCTCTAAGATGATTATGATGCAGGCCAAGGGTGAGACTGCTGTCCACCAAATGAGAAAGGGGAAGCCAGGTAATACCAAGGCTTGCTGCTAAGCTCCTCAGATGGTGCAGTGGTTCCCACCAAGTCTGAAAATGAGAATGCCAACTCCACATCCTTTGGGAGCCCTGAAGATGGAGCTGTAGGATTCCCACCTATAATCCCTGCAAGTCCTGGTGGTCCTGGGAGTTATAGCAGATCATAAAGCAGAGACAGCCTTGAGAGAAGCAGCTGAGGCCTCCCACCCTCTGCACACACTGGCTGAGGGGCTGCAGCACATGGGCATGGCCAGGGGGACTGACCTTCCTCACACTCAGCAACTCAGGGTGTTCAGGGTGAGTTTTCTGTTCTATTCTATTCATCAGCTGCTGACCAGGGGTCGGTAGTCCTCTCTTGCCTTTGGCTGCTCTGCCAGTGTCCACTGACAGGGCATATATGGGGCCAGATTGGGGATACTCAGAGCAGTCAGACAGAATCCCTGCCTGTAAGGAGCTCACCGTGACTTTGTCAACAGACTGTAGGCCATCTTCAACAGAGATGACCCTTCCTGCCAGGAAAGCCATCTGATTCTCTCTAGTGAGATGTCTAGGAGTTAGGTATTCCAATTGTATCTAGTGATCAGTGCACAGAGAGCACCCAGTAAGGCTGTGGGGCTGTGGGGGCCAGAACCCAGGCTCCTTGAGACCCCCTAAAGGCTGCCTCTTAGCAGACTATATGCATGGTCCACAGACAGGATAGTGATGAAGAGCCTGAACCTCTCCCCCATAGACTGCTGAAAATGGGCAAGAGCCAGGAATAGACTCAGCCCATACTAGGCTGAAGGGAATCAGGCCCTGTGGAGGGACAGGAGACAGGGTCTGAACAAGCCCAGTGGGGCATGGCACTCTGCTGTAGCTGGGGCCCACACCCTATTTCCTACATGTTTCCCTACTGACCCAGGAAGCAGCAAAGTTGGGCTGCAAAATCAGATTGCAAAAAAAGTTGAAAGTATAGGAGGTGAGCCAAGGAGTGGTGGGCCTGCCAAGAGAGGGCTACAAGCCCCTGAAGCATGGTAGGAATCAGGTGTGGACACTATGAGCCAATGCCATGGTCTGCAGTAGATGAGATAAGAGGGACTGGTAGGTGAGCTTGAGGAGGGTGGAAGAGGTGTGTCTTACTCTGTTTTGTGCTGCTCTAACAGAATACCTGAGACTAGGTAACTTATAAAGAACAGAAATTTATTTCCTCACAGTTCTGGGGTGCCAGCATCTGGTGAGGGCTTTCTTGTTGTGTTATCCCACGGCAGAGGGCAGAAAGACAAGAGAGGGACGGGGTAGGTAGAGAGAAAGAGAGGGTGAGGGGAAAAGAGAGAGAGAGTAAAAGAGGGCTTGAACTTATCCTTTTGTGAGGAACCCACTCCCACTATAATGGCAATAATTCATTCATGAAGATGGAGCCCTCATAACCTAATCACCTCTTAAGTTCCCACCTCTTAACACTGTTGTATTGGAGATTAAGGTTCCAATGCTTGGACTTTGGGGGCGCATTCAAGCTATAGCAGGGGATCTACCTGGCTGGTGAGGGTCTCACAGCAGCTGAGGGAGGAAAAACAAGGCTCTAGTGATATGCTAGGAAATGTTTACATCAGGCTCATCAGGGAAAAAAAAAAATCTAAACCTGGTTTATAGCATTTGCTGATTTCCACAGTGTGACTCCAGCTGCCATGAGCCATTTCAGGTACCACTATGGAGTTGTTCCTGTGCCGCTCCAGCACACCCCTGAGTGCTTCTGACATATCCCTATTGCTTGGGTTTTGCTCTTGGTCCAGAGTGTATGGGGTGTGCATCCCTGCCATGTCCACTCCAGAGACTGCCAGAAGGTGGTATCCTCTGAGGATAGCTAGATGCAGTGACAGCAGGGTTGGACTAAAGGATTGTGAGAGAGCTAAAAATATAGGCATTTTTCTTTCCTTTTTTTTTATTATCTTTATCATTAAATCACAGCTGTGTACAATAGTGTAATCAAGGGGTACAATGTGCTGGTTTCATATATAATCTTAACTATTTCATCAAATAGCCTTCCTGGCAATTTCTCCATTATTATATGAAGACATTTGTATTCTGCATTTAGCAAGGTTCACCTGTACCCTTCTAAGATGCACCATAGGTGTGGCCCCACCAATTACCCTCCCTCCACCACACCCTCCCCTATCCCCTCCCTACCCTTGCCCCTTTCCCTATATTCTTGTGTTATATTTGGGTTATACCATTCATACAACAGAGGCATTTTCAAAGTTAAGACAAAGGAGAAAATTCTGCAAACAGCCAGACATAAGAAAAGCATCATCTACAAAGGGAGAAGTATCAGAATGACTGCAGATCTCTCAGCTGAAACGTTTCAAGCCAGAAGAAGATGGTCATCCACCTTCAGTCTTCTAAAACACAACAACTTCCTGCCCAGGATCCTGTATCCAGCTAAACTGAGTTTAAGTTGTGATGGAGAAATCAAATACTTTACTGACATAGACATGGTGAATAAATTTTCCATAACTAAATCAGCTCTCCAGGATATTCTCAGACCCATCCTCCACAATGACCAGCACAATGCCCTACCTCCAAAGCAAACTCACCCAGAAATTTTTGAACAAAATCCAACTTCCACAATGGTGAAAGGATTAAAAATGTCCACTGGACATCTGAAAATCATGACACCCAAAACACTTACCAGGCTTATCAATTCTCTCAATTTATGTGAATGGCTTAAATTGTCCTCTAAAGAGGCACAGGCTGGCTGACTGGATACATAAACTGAGACTGGATATCTACTATATACAAGAATCTCACCTTAAAGGATAAAAATAGACATAGGGTGAAGGGATGGAGTTGTTATAATACAGGCAAATGGAAACCAGAAAAAAGCAGGGGTTGTAATTTTAGTAGCAGATACAATTGGCTTTAAAACAAAAAAGATAAGGAAAGTCACTACATATTTGTCAATGGGAACATCCAACATGAAGAGATTTCAATTAACATTTATGCACCCAACCAGAAGGCTCCTCAATTCATAAAGCAGACCCTAATGGATATGAACAACTTGATATCTTCCTACACTATAATAGTTGGAGATTTTAACACCCCTTTGACAGTTTTGGATAGATCCTCCAAGAAGAAACTAAAGAAATACTAGACTTAAACCTGACCCTAGAACAAATGCACTTTATAGACCTCTACACAACATTTCACCCTAATAAAACTGAATATACATTCTTCTCATCAACCACAGGTCATTCTCCAAAATAGATCATATCCTAGGACACAAGTCTAACCTCAACAAATTTAAAAGTATAGAAATTAGTCCTTGTATCTTCTTGGACCACCATGGAAAAAAAGTTGGAACTCAACAGCAAAAGGAATCCTCATAGTCAAACAAAGTCATGGAAATGGAATAATCTTAGGCTGAATGACACCTGGGTCAAAGATGAGATTAAGAAGGAAATCAGAAAATTTTTGAAACAAAATGATAATGAAGACAAAAATTATCAAAACCTGTGGGATACTGCAAAGGCAGTCCTAAGAGGGAAATTTATAACATTGGAAGCCATCACTAAGAAAACAGAAAGAGAGGAAGCCAACAACTTAATGGAGCACCTCAAGCAACTGGAAAGGAAGAACTTTTCAACCCCAAACCCAGCAGAAGAAAAGAAATAACCAAAATGAGGGCAGAATTAAATGAAATTGAAAATAAAAGAATCATTCAGAAGATCAACGAAACAAAAAGTTGGTTATTTGGAAAGATTAGCAAAATTGATAAACCTTAGGCCAACCTAACCAGAAACAGATAAGTAAAATCTCTAATATCATCTATCAGAAACAATAAAGGAGAAATAACAACAGACACTTCAGAAATTCAAAAAATCCTCAATGATTACTACAAAAATCTCTATTCCCAGAAATAGGAAAATCAGAAGGAAATGAACCAATACCACCTTCCTAGACTCAACCACTAAGAATTAGAAATCTTGAATAGACCTATATAAATCACTGAAATAGCATCAACAATATGAAATCTCCCAAAAAAGAAAAGTCTGGGACCAGATGGCTACACATCCAAATTCTATCAAACTTTTCAAGGGGAACTAATACCTATATTATACAACCTTTTCCAAAGCATAGAAAAAGAAAGAATAATTCCCAACATATTCTATGAAGCAAATATCACCCTGATACCCAAACTAGGAAAGGATCCAACAAAGAAAGAAAATATAGACTTATATCATTAATGAATATTGATGCAAAAATATTCAATAAGATCTTAACAAACAGAATTCAACAACACATAAAAAAATTACACACCATGATCAAGTTGGTTTTCTTCCAGGGTTACAGGGTTTGTTCAACATAAGCAAATCTATAAGTATAATACATCACATCAATAAAGTAAAAAACAAAGACCATATGATTCTCTCAATTGACTCAGAAAAAGCCTTTGATAATATCCAGCATCCTTTCATGATCAGAACACTTGAGAAAACAGGCATAGAAGGGACATTTCTTAAACTGACAGAGGCCATCTACAGCAAACCCACAGCCAATATCATATTGAATGGTGTAAAATTGAAAACATTTCCGCTCAGATCAGGAATGAGGCAAGGATGCCCACTGTCTCCACTGCTATTCAATGTAGTAATGAAAGTCTTAGCCTTCCCAATCAGGCAAGAGAAGGTGATCAAGGGTATCCAAATAGGGTCAGAGGAAATCAAACTCTCACTCTTTGCTGATGATATGATCCTATACCTGGAAAATCCCAGGGACTCAACTTCAAAACTCTTAGAAGTGATCAGGAATACAGCAGCATCTCGGGATACAAAATCAATACATACAACTCAGTAGCTTTTATATACGCCACCAATAGTCAAGCTGAAAAAACAATCAAAGACTCTATTCCTTTTATAATAATGCCAAAGAAGATGAAATATCTGGGAATTTACCTAACAAAAGATATGAAATATCTCTATAAAGAGAACTATGAAACTCTGAGAAAAGAAATAGCTGAAGATGTTAACAAATGGAAAAACATACCATGCTCATGGCTGGGAAGAATTAATATTGTTAAAATGTCCATACTACTCAAAGCAATCTACAGATTTAATGCAATCCCTATTAAAGCACCATTCTCATACTTTAAAGAACTTGAAAAAAAATAGTACTTCGTTTTATATGGAATCAGAAAGAAACTCGAATAGCAAATACATTACTCAAAAATAAGAACAAATCAGGTCGTATTATGTTAGCAGACTTCAAGCTATACTATAAATCTATAGTAATCAAAACATCATGGTACTGGCACAAAAACAGAGTGGTAGATTTATGGAACAGAATAGAGAACCAAGAGACAAATCCAGCTACTTATCGTGATTTGATCTTCAACAAGCCTATTAAAAATATTCAGTGGGGGAAAGACTCTCTATTTAACAAATGGTGCTGGGTGACCATTTGTTACCAAATGCTGCTGGCTGGTGACCTGTCACCAATGCTACTGGCTGGTAACCGGAAGACTGAAACTGGACCCCCACTTTTCACCATTAAAAAAAATTGATCCTCACTGGATAAAAGATTTAAACTTAAGACATGAAACTATTAAAATACTAGAAAAGAGTGTGGGGAAAACACTTGAAAATATTGGCCTGGGAGTATATTTTATGAGGATTCCCCGGGCAATTGAAGCAACACCAAAAATACACTACTGGGATCTAACCAAATTAAAAAGCTTTTGCACAGCCAAGAAAGAGCACAGTAAGTAAAGCAAACAGACAACCTTCAGAATGGGAGAAGATTTTTGCAGGTTATGCTTCTGACAAAGGTCTGATAACTAGAATCTACAGAGAAGTCAAACTAATCAATAAGATAAGAACAAATATTTCTATGCGGGCAAGAGACTTGGTTGCAGTTTGGTCAGGGCTGGGTTCGAACCTGCCACCCTCAGGATATGGGGCCCAGCGCCCTACTCACTGAGCCACAGGCACCGCCCCTGGGCAAGAGACTTGGACCAAAACTTCTCTGATGAAGACAGGTGCATGGCCTACAAACACATGAAAAAATGCTCATCATCCTTAATCATCAGAGAAATGCAAATCAAAACCACTTTGAGATATCGTCTAACTCCAGGAAGATTAGTCCACATCACAAAATCCCAAAACTACAGATGTTGGAGTGGATGAGGAGAGACGGGAACACTTCTACACTGCTGCTGGGAATGCAAGCTAATACCACCTTTTGGAAAGAAGTTTGGAGAACACTCAAGGAACTAAAAGAAGACCTACCATTCAATCCTGCAATTCCTCTACTAGGTATATACCCAGATGATCAAAAATTATTTTACAACAAAGACATTTGCACCAGAATGTTTACTGCAGCCCAAACCATGATAGCCAAGACATGGAAACAGCCCAAGTGCCCATCCACCCATGAATGGACTAACAAATTGTGGTTTTATGTACACCATAGAATACTATGCAGCCATTTAAAAAAAGAAGGAGACTTCACATCTTTTATGTTTACCTGGATGGAGCCGGAACATATTCTTTTTAGTAAAGTATCTCAAGAATGGGAGGAAAAAAGTATCCAATGTACTCAATACTACTATGAAACCAATATATAACCACCTACACACTCATATGAATGGCAAAACATAACTATAGTCCAGAAAGTAGAAGGGAATAGGAGAGAGAGGGGAGCAGGAGGGAGGAAAGGGGAGAAGGGAGGGCATTTGGGGGGACCTCCCCTAATGTGCATGATGCAATGGTACATTTCAAAACTATTAAGAAATGAGTATAATTGTGATGGATGTGTTACTTAGTTCAATGTAAGCATTTCACATTATATATTGAAGCAATACCCTGAACCCCATAAATGCACCATTGTACGAAGTTATGATTTAATAAAAAAAATAATAATAATAAGGCATTTTTATTTACAAAGTCAGGGGGAGTCCAAGGATCAAGAACCAGGTGAGAGTAGAAGGTCTGCCGAGAAGTGCTGACCAGAGGTGCCTGGAGTTGGGAAGCAAGGGAGCAAAAGGAGCTCTGGTAAGAAAACCCACTGCTTTGAGGCTTCCAAGGGTGATTGATAATCCCTTTCTGCCACAGCTTAAGCATAGAGTCTCTTGCCAGGATGAACAGGTGCTAGCACCAAGCCAGAAAGCCTGGGAAAGCACCAGGATATTGCACTTCTGAAGGACAAAGGGAATTCAAGAAGCCAAAAGCTGTTTTAGACAGCCTGGGGCAAAGCTCTTCCCCGAGGGCCTTTAGTTCAGCAGGCAGCTAAGGTCCAAGCCACACTCTGGATGGCAGTCTAAAGTGTGCCCTGGTGACAGAGTTGACATCTCCAGCTGAAAATACCTCTTTTACTCCTTGACTGCCACCAAGAGGCATAGCAGCCAGAACACAGCACCTCATGTCTGCAGCCATTGCCATTGTCACTGTCATAATTCTCACTTCTGAGTGCTAACTCTGCCAGGTTGAGTGAAGGCTGGGTGAGTCACCCAAGTGGCCTCATTTAACTATCCCTGGCTCTGAAAAGGGGAAAATCTCCAGCCTGCCTCTGCCTGAACGCTCCCTGGGCCTCAGTTTCTGCAGCTGTCTGTCCAGTGAGGCCATCGGCTCTGGGCCTCTGTGCAGTTTTGACCTCCTGATCCACCTCAGCTGTTCCTGAGCAGGGCGGCCTTCCGACTGGCGTGTCATGTTGGCTGTGAGCTGCCTGTAGCACACGGAGTTACCTGTGTTCTCAACTGTGTCAAACTGTGTTCCTGTGAGTCTCTTCACAGCCTCTCAGCCTCTGCTGAGTACAGTCACAACCCTGGGGTCAGCCCGAGTGGACACTGCGGGCACCTCCCCTCCTCCACCTTTCTACCCCTACCTTCCTGCCCTGGGAACCGCTTCACACCCACATAACACTTCACACTGCCTGTGAGGCAGCTTGATCAAAGGAGATCTGAGCAACTGGGTCAAGTACTCCCCTGAGTCCCTTAGGGGATAGTTCTTCAACCCCTAACACAGGCTCCCCAGTACTGGTGGCCAAATCAAAAATGAGCCCTCCATTTGGCTTTTTCTTTGTTGTACCCCTGCCCTTCATTCCTGTTTCCTGCAATCACATTCCTAAATAAGCTCCCTGCTTGGGTTCTTTGTCTCAGGCTCTGCTTTGGGGGAAATCTAGGCTGAAACAGTTTCCAAGGACCCTTGACTGCATATAATCTACTATTTTGATACAGTGCACCAATTTCTTGCATGCTGTTGAAATTCTCACTCTTCGCCACTCAGAGAAGATTACTTTAGAGATAAGAAGGTTTATGAAAAGGGACTCCCGTGAAGAACCTTGCTCAGTGGGGAGGGAGGGTTAGAAGTCCTGGAACCAGGGCACTGTTGGGAGCTGGGAAGTCAGTGAGGAGCCTGTGCCAACAAGGCTGGGGTGTCTGTGGAAACTCATCACAGTGGTGTGGGGGGCAGCTGCTATTGAGGGTGTCCTCGGCCTGCAGAACCAAGCTCTAGATATAAAGAAACTGACCCAGGTTCCCCCCCCCCCCACAGACCTCCATTCCAGGCTTCTGCTGCAGCAATGGAGAACAGGGCCCCCAGCTTACAGATACCTGCTCTGAACACTCAGAGGTCCTGCCCCATCGAGGCCTCAGAAGAGAGGCAATATTTGGGGTGGAATGAGGAGGTGATGCTCCATGAAATGGCTAAAAAATAAGCATCTGTGGCCTGCAGAGCCCTGGGACACGGGTTTGGGACCCTCCCCTCTGGCCTCAATTGCTCAGGCTCCTTACAATCTGGTTCCTGGCCCCTCCTGCACTGCTCCCTCCTTTGCAACTTTCCAAATTTAGGTGGCACCCAATGCCCCGCCCAGGCCACAACAAAAATCGTTGGCTGACAAGAATCCTTCTCTGAGGCCGAAGTCATCTCACCCTGTAGCACTTCTTGGGCAGCTTTCATGCTCCTCCCACAGGCCCTGGAGCGGAGAGGGACAAAGCCACTCTGAGAGGAAGGAGGGAGGGAGGGCCAGGACTGGACGAGGGACCAACAGGGCCTGTAGTGCTACCTGCCCAGCCTGGTGGACCTGGACCTCTGGAAGTCTCCTGCTCCTAAGGTGCTGGTGCCTCTAAGCTTGAAATGTGCCAGGTGTTCTAACATATTAGGCTTTTGGAACCTCAGTTTTCTCATCTGTAAAATGCAGGTACTTTCTTCCTGGGTTGTTAACAAAGATTAAGTTAATAGGACATGATTCTGCAGCACTTGGTGCACTGCTTTGCTCACGGAAAGTGCTCCATAAACAGAAACTATTAGAGGCACCCCCATAGGTTCCTGTTTTGAATCTTTTATTTTTCTGAAAGGCAAGAGCTAAAGAGAGGATAAGACTCACCTGAGATCCCTCAGAGGGCTCGAGGCAGAGTGGGGATGTGACCTGAGGTCCCTGGTGCCCACCCCTGTGCACAGCCCTCTGCCCCACTAGTACCCTGCTCAGGCATCAGCAAAGTTTTTGGCCAGGTAGGGCTTTCCAGCTGCTGGTGCTGTGCTCTCTCCATCCTTCCTTCCTCCCTCCCTGCCTATGTGCTCTGTAACTGCATTTTAAAGTGGCCTGTAGTGTTTTAAGCATGGGAATAGTACAGGTCCAGGCCTGGCTCTGTGATAGGATAGGTGCTGATGCACTGTCCCCTGCCCACAGGGTGGGGAGCATGGCTGGGGCTTGGCCACAAGAGGGAGAGAAAGCACTTGGCGGGGTAGTTAGGAGACCTGGGTTCCAGCCTCAGCTCCCCCACCTATGTGCATGTCACAGCCCTTCCTGGGACCCAGTTTCCTTTATCACATACTCATGGGACTCTCTGCAGTGGCCAGGGAGGGTCTTGGTCAGCCCAGAAGGACATTCAGCTCTGACTGGGCAGGACACAGTTCTGACCTCCTGGAAAATGAAACCTCCTTGGACCAGGCCTCTGGGTATGGGGGCCCCAGCTTTGTTATAGCTGCCTCTGTGGTCCCTTGTCAGTTAATTTGGCAGCTTCGTGTTCAGGGACAAGTGGTCTTTGATGGCATAATGTGTCCGTGTCAGAAATGAGTTATGGGATTTTCTGCGGGACTGTGATGCAGAGCCCCTTCCCCACCCACATCCCCCACCTTAAAGCTTATTTTGTCATTCTGTCCCTGTTTGCATGCATCATTGCCCAGCCACCCCCTGGTCAGCGGTGTCCATGGGGGACTCATTGGGGGCACATTATCAGCCACTGGTGGTGAGGGATGATGGAAGGCCAGGCCCATCTGCACACACATTAGGCCTTTTGTCTCTGGGCTCTGTGGAAGATGAATGAGGCCTGTCCTGGGCCTCCACTGCCTGGGGGCATCAGGGGCCTGGAGCAGACCTGGACCAAGTGTTAAGTGGAAGGCAGCCTGTGCCCACCTCTTCAGAGCCAGATCAAACAGGCTTCCCCAGAGAAAGTTGAAAGTAGCCCCCAGACAGTGATGCGAGTCAGACGTTGTTCTTGTCTGACCTGGCTATGCATCCAGCATTTCCCCTATTAGAGCCGATGTTGTGTCTTTATGGAGCTGGGTTCCACTTGCATTGTATAAATGCAAGCGACAGTTCTCAGACTAGTTGATCCAAACACTTCACTCTATCACAAGGAAGTCCAAGCCTCAGAAAGCCAGAAACTTGCCCAAGGTCGCTTCTGGAATCAGCAGCAGGGCTAGGATAAGAACTGATGTCATGAACTTCCATAGTCACCCACACCCTATGGCACAGATGCAACTAAACATAACCTCAATGACTCTGAGACAAGGTATGGTTTTCTGAGGGCAAGAAAGGGCTCTGATCATTTCTGGAGTTGTAAAGGTTGAGCCTGAGGCTAGGCTGACTCTGGATGTGGAAGGCTATCTTGTTTCAGGGCATGAGGCAAATGGAGCACCCACATTTGGAGGAATTGCTCCAAGTCTGTCTCAGGAAGCCTTGA
This sequence comes from Arctocebus calabarensis, assembly GCA_963573935.1. Classification (NCBI taxonomy): domain Eukaryota; kingdom Metazoa; phylum Chordata; class Mammalia; order Primates; family Lorisidae; genus Arctocebus; species Arctocebus calabarensis. The sequence goes on along the minus strand of CAUYON010086079.1, from coordinate 12,141 downwards.
CTCCGTGAGTGACACATCACTGAGCAACTCATCACTCTTCTATGGCTCCCTATGGCTACAGGACACAGTCCTCACTCAGAGGCCCCTATGGTTAGCTTCTGCCTACTTGCTACACCCATCTCCAGAAGACAGCCCAGTCTAAGTGACACCAGGGGAAGCATTCCTCAGGACTCTAATGGTACACTGGTCCTTGTGCTACCATGCTTGATTTTGAAGATCACCATTTCTATGTCTCTCCTTTGATGAATTATATATTCCATGCCTGATCTGGATCCCCAGTCCCAACACCCAGCCCAGCTTAGGAGCTCAGTGAACGAATGAAGGAAACTAATTAAATGACTATTGGCCCAAATCTTTGGGAAAGTATTTTGTGTATATCCTACCCTCTGCCCCAACAACCCTACTCCTAGGATAATTCCTTAATGAAATAATCCCCAAACAGAGACACAGATGCTTGTTGTGGTGACCTCATATTATTTAAAAATGGGCAAATCTTGGCTGGGCATGGTGGCTCACACCTATAATTGCAGCACTTTGGGAGTCAGGGATGGGTGGATTGTTTGAGGCCAGGAGTCTAAGAACAGCCTGACCCACATAGCCAGAGCTCATCTCTAAAAAAATTTTAAAAACTGGCCAGGTACAGTGGGGTATACCTATAGTCCTATCTTCTTGGGACATTGAGGATTGCTTGAGCCTAGAAGTTTGAGGCTACAGTGAGCTATAATTGTGCTGCTGCACTCCAGGCTAGGAGACAGAAGAACACTCTGTCTCAAAAATATAATAATAATAAAATTTATTTTAAATGGGCAAATCCTTAAATGTCCAATATAAGAAGACTATGTTCAGTAAACTGGCATATATCCATCTGATGGCATTGTCCCCACCAGATGTTCTGAAGCTGGTAGGAAAGGGGAGGAGGAGACTTGCCCGTTTTACTCTGGAATGTAGGTGTATTACATGATGTATTATGTTTGCAGCACGTCCTTGCTGTGCACTGCATTTCCACTTATGCACAGATGACACATTCCTGGATGCTCAATTCTGTTCTATCAATTTGGCTGTTTACTGCTATGACAATTCCCATGCTCTTAAAATTCTAAAGTGTTAAGATAATTTTTTATGTCTGTGGAACCATTTCCTCTCCTTTAGTCCTCTTTTTCATAAGTGTCTTGGCTATCCTTGCATATATATTCATCCATATACACTTTAGAACCAAGCTGCCAAATATGAAAAATCTTGTTAGCATTTTGATTGGGTTTGAATTGAATTTATAGAGTATTTGTGGGGAGAATGGAAGGCTTTACGATATGGAATCATCCCATTGTATTATGTCTGAAAATTAAAAAAGTAAAGTGAATATCATACAGCAGCATGAAAACTGCTCATGCTAGCAAAATAAGAGAAAATGTGATTCATGATTTTATGTCACCATGTGATCACCCCCATAACAGACATGGAGGAGGAAATGGTAGGAAATGCACAAATGCAAACAGTGAATTTCTTTTCTTTGCTCCATTTTCTATGAAATATTCTAATTTTTAAAATATATGCAAATGTCTTTCAAAGAGGGATACAGACAAACTAGAACTTATCCCCCAAAGGGAGACCATCATGAGGAAGGACCTCAAATGTGTCCCATCTGGAAATGTTGGGGGTCCTGGAGGCAGGAAGCTTGGGGGAGTGGATGACACAGGCTACTTAGCGTCTCTCTGATGGTGTCTGTGATGGACCCTTGGGTGCAGGCCCGAGGCCTCCAAAGACAGAGCTGAGCAGGGGAAGAGGGTTGAGGAAGGGCTTCCTTACAGGACCATCAGTGGCTTGGGCTGCCTGGGGCCCCACGAGGGGTGAGGACAGAGTGCACACATTATGGAAGGGTCTCCCCCAGATGCCCAGATCCAGTCCGGTCTGGGAATATATGACTGTCAGTCTCCAGACAGTGAGCAGAGAAACACCTCTGTGTCCCTGCAACTTCCTACCTGGGAGTGGCCTTGCCCAGTAGAGGGCCTCCAGCAAGCACAGCTGAGGGCCGGTGTGGGGCCAGGAAGAAGAGATCCAGGCACATAAACTTAGAAAACAGCTCAGCAACCAAAAGCCACATCTACACAAGAGCAAGCAAAGCCCCATCCAGGTGACTGAACCACAGACAACTAGGCAATAGGAAACCATCCATCAAGTACTAATCTCTTCTGTTCCCCTCCAGAAAGTCGGCAATACCTGCTTTTGGTTCCCAGGGCCCTTCACATATCACACACAAGGACTTGCAGCCTGGGATATGAAGCTGTTAGGTCAGACCAGCCTGGCTTGTTTTTAAAAGTGAGCCCAGGATGTGGACAGCAGGAAAATGCCTGTTATCAGGCATTCTGGTGTCTTGAAGGTGGGTAGTGCTGGAAGTTCCTATCCATTGTCTTACCTGACTTTATAAACACTCAACCAAGGGGTGGGTTTCCCAAATTGCAGAGAGGAGGATGACCCCTGCAGAGCTTCCGTGAGAAGTGAAAGGACTTGCCCAAAGCCACATAGCAGGGGAGTGATGGCGGCCAGCACTGTCTGCCTAATTCCACTAACAGACTCTGTCCCCCACCCCACAGCATTGTGGTTCTGAAGTGGTTGAGAAAATAAAGAAATTTCCCAAGCAGACGTCTCCTTCTCCCCCTGCCCCCAACACAGAGGGTAATCCCTCCAGGAGAACCGTGTCAGCAGTATCAGCGGTCAGGGCAATGGATGTGGCAGTGCAGGGAGGCAAGATGGATGGGCCATCGTTAATGAGTTAGGGAGTTTGATCCCCTCACAGGCTGGGGGTGGATGGCTCTAATGATGCTGGGTCAGGCATCCCTGAAGACAGAGAGCCCAACTGCTGCTATCCTTCATTAGTGCCCCCTAAAATGTCTGTGGCAGAAATGCCCCCACCCTTCTTAAAAGACCCACTCCCCATCTCTGAGGCATCCATGTCAGGTAGGAGCAGAGGCATTGGAACTTCATCAGGAACACACCCAAGGTGGGCTCAGTAACAGTGGGGACAGGGCAGGAGGCAGGCAAGGGCCTCCACAGCCTGGTGTGAACTGCCTGGGCCCAGAAGAACCTCCCATCATTTGGCTGAAGGCAGGAACTCCACCCTCAGCTCCCCTCTAAACTTGCAAAGCCAGTCACTTCCCCTCAGCTCCCTTCCCAGGATCTTACTTTTGTTTCTCCATGTGGGAAGGGCAGATGCAGATCCAAAGCTGAGGCCTCAGACAAAGGCCCCCTAACTCCACCCCAGGGCATGGATAAGGAGCCAGCCAAGCTGTTTCGATCCCGGGGCCTACCACTGGACTCCTGAGAAGCTGGATGGATGGGACCAGGCTCTACGCGGGCAGGTGCCTCCTGCCATCACTTCTCCCTTCTCCTCCCTGTCCTTTCCATTTCATCTGCCAGGACCCCTTGACACCTGGCCTGGAGGAACAGGGCAGACAAAAGCCTGGGGAAGGAGGGACAAGTTCAGCCCCTAGACCAGCTGCCTTGTGGACATGCACACATGTGGGAGTAGCTGGAGAACCTGTCTGGAAAATCTCTCATTCATTGATATCGCTCATGCTCACTTTGGGCCAGGCCCTGGGCTAGGCTCTGGTCTCAGAGATGACCAAGACTTGGTCCCCAACCCAGTGCTACTCTCAGACCCAGGGAGAGACACATGTATAAACACACAAGCTGAGTGCTCTGAGTGCCAAATGACAGGGTGAAGATGAGGGCCCAGAGAACCAAAGATGCTTCAGGAGCTGAGGACATGTGAGCTGGGTTTTGAATTGTGAGAGGGGGGTTAGACAGGCAGGCAGAAGGGAGTGCAGTGCAAAGCAAAAGCAGCAATAGGGACATGTGGTTTCCGGGCTCAGCCACAGAAGGAAATGAGGCACAGTTTAGGGAGGCCTCTGAGGTCAGGGGAAGGCTCAATTCTGAAGTGGGGGCACTGCATGGGTCAGGGGGGCGCAGTTCAGTATGTGAACTGTAAGTGCAGACTCTTTCAGAGATTGGGAGACCGGGAAGTAGTGATAGCCCTGGAGAGCAGCAGTGGCCGAGGAGGACACAGGGGAGGTGGGAGTCCTGTGAGGACAGGGAGGTCGTGTCCCCTGCAATGTGCTCTTGCCTGCTCATGAGTATTAGATGGATGCCCCCACGAGGTCAGCCCCACCCAAGGTGTAAGGGAGCTGGAAAGGCAGCTTGGAACAGTCCTCTGTGGTAGAGCCCTAAGACGGAGAATGTGCCTAGATGGCCTGACCTCCTTTCTTCCCTACCACACGCCCACCAACCATCACTGCAAGACTCCCCACCATACATACCCTTCCCTCTGGAGCCACTGACACACAGCCTGTACTACGTCTCAGGGAGAAGTGTCCTCCCTTAGTTCCCTATACTGATAACCACCAGGTAAAGGCGGAAACCAAGCTGCAAAATAGGGGCAGAAAAAGCCCCTAGCTGAGAGTCAGCAGATCCATAGACTGTTCCAGCACTGACCGGGCTTCTAGCCAGACCCTTTTCTCTCTCAGGGCCTCAGTTTCCCCACCTGAGCTGAGCCCTCCTGGCCCTGAGTACTGTGTACCCTGTCTTAAATGAGCATAGAAGCTATGGTCTCCCCAGCATCCTGTCCCTTGTGGGCTTATTCTCATCCTCCCACAATGTTCTCATGTCCACGTGTAGCTCTTAAAACTGAGGCCTGATGCAGGAAAGACACTGGCACCAGAGACCCGACAAGGCCCCCGGGCTCCTTTCCTGCCCATATCTTTCCCTTAGAGCCAGTGCAGGTGCCTACTTCCCACTGGTGGGAAGGTGCTCAGTGACTGTCCAGTTTTCTAGTGTGTGTTTGCTTCTAAGCAAGGGGAAGGGAGGAGTCATGTTTTGGGATCATTCCCTGTGAACACTGGCCTGAGTCCAGGCTCTGTCCTTGGGGGCTCTCCTCAAAGGCCTGTGGTCCACACGCAAGGTGAAAGCGCAGCCTCTGATTTCTATCCTGGGTGGTGTGGAAGGGGAGGCAGGCTGGGAGCAGACCCAACACCTTGCAGAAGGTGCTGAGTCCTGGATGGGCATGCCAGGTGGGACTCGAGGGTTAAGCTGCTGGAGAGACACTGGCAGGTGGAAAGGGCAGGCAGTGTTCAGCTGAAGTAACAGTATGGCCTCTGAATCATATTTACAAACACGCCAGTGAGCAGGAGAGGGGCGCTAATTAAATATTCACATCCTTCGGGACCTCAGGGAGCCATGAAGAAGAGGACATGATTGCAGCTTGGCAGGAGGCTCGGGGCTCCCGGAATGTGGGGCGGCCATCCATCTCATTCAGTGGCCCGGCAGGTCTTATTACAATGATTAATTTTCAAGTTATCAACACTAATACAATCACGATCATAGGCCAGGACGACCGTCCTCATCACTCACAGCCCCGGCTAGGGCTCCAGAGGAAGAGGGGGCCACTGAGCTTGTCACTGGTTGGAAGAGGGAGAGGAAAGACAGTATCCCGGCTCCGAGGCTTGAAGGCTTTCCTGAGCTGGGGTCATTTGGTGAGATGACCTGGCCTGCTGGAGGCCGGAGGCTCAGGGGCCCTCAGGTAGGGCTCCCGGGGCTCACTCAGCTGCCTCATTGATCGGGAGAGAGAATGGATTCCCCTGGACATCTGGGACAGCTGTAGCAGCTGTCCTGCCCATCTACCCCCAGGAGGAGCCAGCTCGGGCCTCTGCCGTAGCCCAGGGGCTTCTATAGACCACACGCCCCACATCCATCAATCTAGATTAAGGAGGGCCTCAGGGAACTGGGGGCTTCTCTCGCCTCTGCAGCATTGTCCTGGAGATGCCTGGCCTGGAGATGAGGGGGAAGGAGGTGGGTGTTACTCCCCTCAGAAAAACCATTAATCCTGAAATGGTGATTGAGCACCCGTGACGCTGGCTTTGTGCTGAGTCCGGCACGTGCCGCACAGGGGCAGCAAGAGGTGATTGATCAGGGACGAATGAGTGTCTCTTTCTTTATGGACTTTCAGAGGCACCATTTGGCATCCTGAGCAGGACGATCGATGAAAAGCAGCTGACCCCCCCTGTGGCCACCTCCAGGCAGCAGGTGGATGGGCAGCCATGGTCAGAGCCCACATTGGGGACGTTGGGAGGGCCCCCCTGTCCTGTACCCTGAACCATTAGCAAGGCTAGAAGTATCTGCCATCGCAGGCACTTTCCAATGCAGGGCTGCTGGCCATCAATCCACTTTCTCCTTCTGCACTGAAAGGGAAGCTGGAACAGTTACCATGTTTTCTGATAAATTATAGCCACCCGTTCCCGAGCCTTGTAGCCTGAAGGATCCCAGAACTTGTATAAATCAGACTAATGAAAGCTGAGATTGTCGTTTTCAAGAGTAGGCATTCATTCAGTAAACCTTTATGCAGTGCCCACTAGGTACCCAGGCCTGTGCTGAGCACTGGGGATGTGGAAACCATTAAGACCTCAGCCCATAAAAGGGCCACAGGCTACTGGGGCAGGCAGACGCACACACCAGGCAGAACCTGGCACCAAGTGAGGAGAGGTGGTATGGTGGAAAGAGTATGGACTTAGGAACCAGCGCCTAGCTGTGTGGCCTTGGGTCAGTGCCTTACCCTCTCTGAGCCTTAGTTTCTCCATCAGAGAAGCAGTCATGAGAACACCTACCTCACTGGATATTTTTAAGAATTGAATAACAACGCAGCCCAGTACCTGGCACCTGGGGGGCACAATGAATGGTAGTTCTCTCTGTCCCCTGCTCCCCCACCCCCTGTGGTGATAAACCACTCTGGGCAGTGGGAGAGCAGAAATATTCACTCTTCCTGGGGAGAGGAGGGAGACTTCACAAAGCAGATGATGTTGAGGTAAGTCTTCAGGAATAGGGGTTAGTGGAAAGGGGTGTGGGGGAGACACAGGGAGAAAGCCATAGAGATGGAGAAAGAAGGACGGAGGGTGCTGAGAGGGAACAGCTGGGGGTGCGGAGGGGCCTGCAGCACGCAGCAAGCAGAGAGAACACAGAGACAGAACAGCAGGGTCCAGTGGAAGATGGATGGGACCATGAATAGTCTACTGCAATGGCCTGGGTCGGGGCCTGGGGGTAGAAAGGAGCTAGATTCAGAGGGAAGCGTCAATAGGCACTGGGGATAGAGAGGAGAGAGCAGCCAGCTTGACCAGAGCAGGGACACCAGGAGAGGCCCAGAGTCTGCTCTTGAGGATAGAGATACAGGTTCACAGGCAGAGAGACTCCCAGACCTATACAGTGACTCCTTCACAGAGAGATCTTTCCAGAGTATGCAGATACAAACATGTAGAGATGGATGGACACAGGCGGGTACGCATAGAGACATCCCCTCTGAGTAAATGCACACACAGCACACAGCCACAGCCGCAGACATACACAGGAAAACACAGAGGAAGATACACATAAGAGAATCATGGAGCTTGTGTATCCAGAGAGAGGGTGACCAACTTATCCCAGTTTGCCCAGGACTTTCTCATTTTACCACTTTAAAAATCTCATGTCCTAGGAACCCATCTCAGGAAAACTGGAACAGTTGGTCCCCCTAACTCAGAGACACACAGGCCTCTGCACACACAAAATTACAGACATACATGGGAAGATTCACATACACAGAGCAGGCAGGAAGACATACCCACTGAGACCAAGCCCGACAGACACACACCCAGACACCCTGAGACCACACTCACACAGACACACACACCTAGACACCCTGAGACCAAGCTCACACAGACACACACCCAGACACCCTGCGACCAAGCTCACACAGACACACACTTATCTACAGAGCAAAAGAAATGCCCAAAGTCAAAACACTAAAACAAACTAAGGACAAGCAAACTTTAGAAAGAACAAAAACAGTCTACTGAATCCACGGGCTTAAGGGCTGTGGTCCTTGTTTAGATGTTAGAAGTCCTTGGGCAGTGGAGGAATAGGAGTGAGAAGATCACGGAAGGAGCACAGGGCAGGCTCCTGGCAAGGGCATCTTCCCCAAGGCAGCTCTGCTGCTTAATGTCCTGTGAACATCACTCACTCCCAGGAAGCTGATAACACCCATGTGCACAAAGCAATGGAGGGGATTAAGTGAGCAAAAGTGAGTGAAGCACCAGGCATCATATCAGGGACATTATGCTTAACACATGACAGCTGTTATGATACAGGTCTACACTCCCTTTTCTGAAATTCCAAAATCCCAAACATTTCTTCCGATCAGGAGGCAAAAGCAGACCAGAACTGACATGAGGCTGATTGTTTTTATCCAATTTCATGTGGCTATCCATATGTGGTAATACTAAGATATTTGATTACAGAGTATCATATTAGTTTTGAAAATCTGCAAACCTCAGCTTTCTTAAACACATCTGGCCCACAGGAATTTGGATGAGGAATTAGGGACCTGTGTGCACGTGTACACATTCACATTCAGGTACGATACATATGTACGTAGTGACAAGTGTATATGAACTCATGTCATAGGCACCACCCATAACAGGATAGGAAGAAGGAAAATCTGTCCACTGTAGGCACTGCCCTCAATGATGTGCGTGTACTTATATTATTTCATGTGATCCTCCCAGAACCACAGGCGGCCAATAGGATGCCAATATTTCTCCCAATTCATAGATACAGAACTAAGGCTCACAGAGGTTAAGTGTCTGACCCAAGACCACATCAATTAGTTAATGAAGAACTGGGTCCCAATCCTTGGTCCCCAGCATGCCAGAGCCATGTTCTTTCCCTTAGATGCCCCTAGTCCCCACTCTCTCAACTACTTAGTGGGAAACATTCACTGAAGTAAATGGAAGGGCAACTTCAACCTCAGATCCAACATTTGAGCCCTGAAAGCTCCAGCTAATGATCATCAACTAATGACCACAGCACTAACAAGGGGGAGGATTATTAAATTTGGGAGCAGGGGCCTACCTCTATTTCCTCTGCTGGTCCCTTGCTGGTTTCCAAGAAGGAATACTTTCCAGTCAGCATTCATTAGAACCATCTGGGCCTCAGCGTCAGCCGCAGCCTGTTTGCCTTTCCTGAAGTTCATCAGAATTGAATACATCTTGAATTTCACAATAGGGACCTAAAGTTAGCCCAGTGGTTTGAGGCTATGACCCCTTTAACTAGGGTATGTAAGGCAGTGGTTTCCAGGCCCCAAGGCAAAGACTATATAGCACTGGCTTTTAGCAACAAAGTGTCCCAGATGGGGACCCAAACACCCACTCACAGGTCCCAACTCTGCCAAGAATAGTCAAGGGATCTTGGGTAAATCATTTAACATCTTTGGGCATTGGGCACAATTTCTAAGTCCCTCCCAGAAATTAAATGCCACTGTCTAAAAACTAGAACCTTTTTCTCAATCACCTGAACTAGGCCCTAACCATGCCTTTCATTGGTCAGGGATCATCTGCACAGGTCCCTTCCCAGACAGCCTGAGTCATTTAGGGGGATTGCTTTTCCCTCAGTCTGAAATGTTCTAGAGAAATCTAAGCCTTCAAGCTTTGGCTCAAGGGTCACCCCTTCTCTGGAGTCTTCCTGGCTGCCTCTCACACAGTCATTCATTCCTTCCTTCTCCCAAGCCTCTCAGCTCACTCCGTCACTGTGCCTGCTACAGGGTAATTATTAGGGCTTGCTTACTGTTCTGCCTTCCCTCTTCCTCTCTATTCACTGGCATCATGGAATTTGGAAGCAGCCTCACTTATTAGCTCTTAGGAGGCTCAGACCCTGGTTTGAGACAATCATGGATTCAAATCCTGGCTTTCACTATTACTCCTCTGTGACCTTGGGCAGGTCAATTTATCTCTGACCTTCAGTTTCTAAATCTGTAAAGTAGGGGCAATGACAAAACCCATAGGGTTATTTGACAATTACGCGGCCTGGGACAAGGTACGTACTCAATAAATGTTTAATGAATGAGCTGAAACAATCATTCAAAAGAGCTGCCAGAGTTCTCATCTGGGTTGGTGGACAGGCTAGCAGTGAGTTGAGCATAGATTTTTAAAGGCTGACAACTGTGTGGCCTTTTGTTTTCACACTTACTTATTCATTTTACCCTTTGAAGCAGGCGTGGTTGGCATTTTCATTTCAGTGTCGCACAGAGGAAACTAAGGTGCGCTATGGTCGTGAACCGCTCTAAGCTGTGCAGTCCCTCAGCTGAAACCCAGGACTAGAGCCCAGCTTGACAGAGAAACAGATCTGCCACAACCCTTTCCCCTGGCTCTGGTTTTAGCAGAGTTGTCCTCATTAGCATTCAGGTGGTCAGACTTCCAGGCCCCAGAGACCTCCCACAAGCCCAAGACACCTGGGGCTGGCAGGGAGGGAAGAGGGTGCCGCCTGCTCTACTATGAGATCTGGTCTAGACACCTCCTCGCTGGGCCTCCAGGTCCCCATCTGTAAAGTAAATCAGCAGAGAGAAGTGACCAGAGTATAAACCAGGGGCTATCCCCACTGGATTCACCTCCCCGCTCGGTTCCGTCTGTTACTAGCTGAGTGACGCTGGGCACAGACTTCCTCTCTCATGCTTCAGTTCCCTTATCTATAAGTGAGTATCCACCTCAGAGGTCAGTGGTCAAGACTCCATGGAGCACTTGCCACAGTGCCTGGCAGATAGTAAAAGCTCAGTAAGTGTTACCTATTTGTATTTCTCCTACTAGCAGACTCCATGGTCCCAGGACCCCTTCGATCCTGCCGTCTGCCCTCTGAATCCTAGTCTAGTGCTCCTTCCACTCCATTAACCTAGAAGAAACCCACCGTGCAGGGTGAGTGCAGCCCAAATGCTGTTCTGCCCAAGGAATCCAGCTCTATTTTGTCCTGTTTTGCTGACTCCCAAATCGTCCTGGGCATGGTGGCCTCAGCCCTCACTACAGAGAGCTGCCCTGAAGACTCCTACTGGGACCCTCTTCAGAGCACCAGCTTTCAGGACTGAACTCTGACCCCCATTCTTCCAGCATGAATTGAGCCTGTCTAAGGGTGTGGGGCTGGGCCAGCGGGCCCCTGGGGGGCTGAGGCTCTGGCGTGCCTCCAGGCAAAAGTAGCAAAGCTCAGCAGAAATGTCCCAGGCAGGGACACAGGTCAGTGGCCTGGGAGGAGCTGGCAACATGGGGTCTTCAGAGGCGGGAGCCAAACTCACCAGCCGGAGAACAAAGGGGTCTTGGAGAGAAGGCCCAAGCCTGAGCCTTTCACATCAGCAGTGGAAACACCAGGAATTGGCCACATATCACAGGCAACTGCAGCCAGCCGAGGGGACCTTTCATGAGGCGGGGGGAGTGGCCCAGACTGGGATGCTTGGATCCTAAGGTAAGGTCACCTGACTTGGAGAGGAGTCCCTTCTACAGAGGGGACCCCCCCTTACAGATCATCCCCTACTGGGGCTGTAAGCAGCCTCTGAGTCCTGCTGAGCTCCTGTCCTTGGCCTTGGCTATTTCCTCCACGAAGAATGCCTGTTCCCCTTTTATCTGCCTGGTGAATTCCTGTTCATCCTTCAGAGCCTTGCTTGAGTTTAATGTCTGGGAGTTAGATGCCCTCCCCTGAGCTCCCAAAGTGCTTCCCTTGCCCCTTCAGAGCAATTACCACATTGTCCCAATCTTAATCTTGGTGATTTTATCTTCCCTGCCAGCCTGTGAGCTCCCATTCCTGAGCCATGTCCTTTCACTGCATCTTAAAGATAGCTTCATCACTATCCTAAGCTGCAGTGTCTTGATCTCTGCCCACGCTCACCTGCCAGCACCGCATGCCAGTCCTTCAGCTTCACAGGACGTCTGGGCCTGCAAGCCCCTCGGCCTACTAAGCCCTGTCCTGGCTCTGCTTCCCTGCCTCTTCTGCCCAGACCCCCTTCACCTCAACCCTTTTCTGCCACCACTCTCAGTTACTCTCCTCTTCCCTGTCTCTGCATCAGTTCACACACACCCCCTTCCACCCCTTATACGCTGAAGTTCCGGAGTAGCTAGAGCAGCGGTTCTCAACCTGTGGGTTGCAACCCCTTATAACAATGAAAATACATCCTGCATATCAGATATTTACATTGCAGCAAAATTAGTTATGAAGCAGCAAAGGAAATAATTTTTTTTTTTTTTTGTAGAGACAGAGTCTCACTTTATCGCCCTGGTTAGAGTGCCGTGGCGTCGCACTGCTCACAGCAACCTC
>CAUYON010086074.1:0-20384 GCA_963573935.1 Arctocebus calabarensis | reverse complement strand
CTCCTGGAAGATGGTTATGGGATTTCCATTGATGACAAGCTTCCCATTCTCAGCCTTGACTGTGCCATAGAATTTGCCATGGGTGGAATCATACTGGAACATGTAGACCATGTAGTTGAGGTCAATGAAGGGGTCATTGATGACAATATCCACTTTGCCTGAGTTAACAGCAGCCCTGACGACCAGGCGCCCAATACGACCAAATCCGTTTATTCCCACCTTCGCTTTCACCATGGTGCCTCAGGGATGCGGCTGGCGCTGCACTGGAAGAAGCGGCTGTCTGACGAACGGGAGGACCAGAAAGCCAGAAGACATTTTTTTTTTTAGACAGTCTCACTCTGTTGCCCAGCTAGAGTGCACTGGCCTCATCATAGCTCACAGCAACCTCAAATTCCGCAATCTATCCTCCTGCCTCAGCATCCCAAATAGCTAGGACTACAGGCACTAGCCATGCCGGGCTAATTTTTCTGTTTTTAATGGAGGCATAGTCTCCCTCTTGCTCAGGCTGGTCTCAAACTCCTACCTGGGCAGAGTGCTGGGATTGCAGGCATTAGCCACCTTGCCCTGATCATTAATGGGGTTTTATAAGATAGTTTTCTAATTCCTATGTACATTAAACACCAAATTCTATAAATCAAGAAATTCATATTTCATCTAGAAAAAGGCTCTTTAGCACTCTCTTTGTTGTTTTTGCTGTCTGCAAGGCCCCTGGATGTCGCTTCCTCTAACCGCACTGCACACTGTCCACTGATAACTCCTGATCACATTTATCTGTCAGGTGTCAAACTAACTCAAGCATAGTTTCAAACTGAAGTCAATATTCAAGAGATGGCCTTGCATGCAGAAAACTAGTGAAAACAAAGATACAAAATGAGTTATTTTTCTTTTTAAGGCTATTGAAAATGAGTTACTTTTAAGATGCAGAGATTAAATGGAGAAGCTTTCAGTAAGAATTACTTTGTAGGCCGGGCACAGTGGCTCATACCTGTAACCACATCACTTTGGCAGGCTAAGGCAGGAGGATAGCTTGAGGCCAAGACTTTGAGACCAGCCTTGACAACCAGGGAAGACCCTTTACTCTACAAAAATTTTTTAAAAGGCCAAGTGATACACACCTATAGTCCATGTACTTGGGAGGCTGAGGCTTGAGCCTAGGACTTAGACATTGCAGTGACCTGTAATGATGCTACTGGAAGCTCTCAAAACTCTGTGCTCTTGGGTCTTTTATGCCCACTCCAGACCCAAATGTGAAGTCTCCATCTTTTTATGGCTGCATAGTATTCTATGGTGTACATATACCACAATTTGTCAATCCATTCATGGATCGATGGGCACTTGGGCTGTTTCCATGTCTTGGCTATTATGAATTGGGCTGCAATAAACATTCTGGTGCAAATGTCTTTGTTGTAAAATAATTTTGACCATCTGGGTATATACCTAGTAGAGGAATTTCAGGATCAAACGGTATGTCTACTTTTAGTTCCTTGAGTGTTCTCCAAACTTCTTTCCAAAAGGGTCTTATTAGCTTGCATTCCCACCAGCAGTGTAGAAGTGTTCCCTTCTCTCCGCATCACACCAACATCTGTAGTTTTGGGATTTTGTGATGTGGGCTAATCTTACTGGAGTTAGATGATATCTCAAAGTGGTTTTGATTTGCATTTCTCGGATGATTAAGGATGATGAGCATTTTTTCATGTGTTTGTAGGCCATGCGCCTGTCTTCATCAGAGAAGTTTCTGTTCAAGTCTCTTGCCCACATAGAAATGGGGTTATTTATTCTTTTCTTAGTAATTAGTTTGCATTCTCTGTACATTCTAGTTATCAGACCTTTGTCAGAAGCATAACCTGCAAAAATCTTCTCCCATTCTGAGGGCTGTCTGTTTGCTTTCCTTACTGTGTTCTTGGCTGTGCAAAAGATTTTTAGTTTGATCAGATCCCAGTAATGGATTTTTGGTGTTGCTTCAATTGCCTGGGGGGGTCCTCCTCATAAAATGTTCTCCCAGGCCAATTTCTTCAAGTGTTTTCCCTGTACTCTCTTCTAGTATTTTTATAGTTTCATGTCTTAAGTTTAAATCTTGTATCCAGTGAGAATCAATTTTTGTTAATGGTGAAAGGTGTGGGTCCAGTTTCAGTCTTCTACAGGTCACCAACCAGTTCACCCAGCACTATTTGTTAAATAGGGAGTCTTTCCCCTACTGAATATTTTTGATAGACTTGTCAAAGGTCAAATGACGATAAGTAGGTGGGTTTACCTCTTGCTTCTCTATTCTGTTTCATAAATCTGTCTCTCTGTTTTTGTGCCAGTACCATGCAGTTTTGATCACTACAGATTTATAGTATACCCTGAAGTCTAGTAATGTGATACCTCCTGATTTGTTCTTATTTCTGAGTGATATATTTGCTAGTCGAGGTTTTTTCTGATTCCATATAAAATGAAGTACTGTTTTTCAAGTTCTTTAAAGTAAGACAACGGTTCTTTAATAGGGATTACATTAAACCTGTAGATTGCTTTGGGTAGTATAGGCATTTTAACAATGTTGATTCTTCCCAGCCATGAGCATGGTATGTTTTTCCATTTGTTAACATCTGCAGCTATTTCTTTTCTCAGAGTTTCATAGTTCTCTTTATAGAGATCTTTCACGTCCTTTGTAGGGACACTCCCAGATATTTCATCTTCTTTGACACTACTATAAAAGGAATAGAGTCCTTCACTATATTTTCAACTTGACTATTGTTGGCATATATAAAATCTACTGACTTGCAACTATTGATTTTGCATCCTGCAATGCTGCTGTATTCCTTGATCACTTTTAAGAGTTTTGAAGTTGAGTCCCTGGGATTTCTAGGTATAGGATCATATCATCAGAGAAGAGTGAGAATTTGATCTCCTCTGACCCTATTTGGATACCCTTGATCACCTCTTCTAGCCTGATTGTGATGGCTAAGACTTCCATTACTATGCTGAATAGCAGTGGAGACAGTGGGAATCCTTGCCTCATTCCTGATCTGAATGGAAATGTTTTCAATTTTACAACACTCAGTATGATACTAGTTGTGGGTTTGCTGTAGATGACCTCTATCAGTTTAAGAAATTTCCCTTCTATTCCTATTGTCTTAAGTGTTCTGATCATAAAAGGATGCTGGATATTAAAGGCTTTTTCTGTGTCAACTGAGAGCATCATATGTTCTTAGCTTTTTATTTTATTGATTTGATGTGTTATGTTTATAGATTTGCATATGTTGAACCAACCCTATAACCCTGGAATAAAACCAACTTGATCATGGTGTATAATTTTTTTGAAGTTTTGATGAATTCTCTATGCTAAGATCTTATTGTATATTTTTAAATCAATATTCATTAATGATACTGGTCTATAATTTTCTTTCTTTGTTGAATCCTTTCCCAGTTTGAGGATCAAGGCGACATTTGCTTCCAAGAATGTGTTGGGAAGTAGTCTTCTTTGTATATGCTTTGGAAAAGGTTTTATAATATAGGTACTAGTTCCTCTTGAAAGGTTTGATAGAATTCAGATGTGAAGCCATCTGGTCCTGGACTTTTCTTTTGGGGGATACTTCATATTGATGATATTTCAGTGATCGATATAGGTCTATTCAAGATTTCTAATTCTTTTTGGTTGACTCTAGGAAGGTGACGTGCTTCCAGGTGTTGGTCCATTTCCTTCAGATTTTCATATTTCTGGGAATATAGATTTTTGTAGTAATCATTGAGGATTTTTTTTGAATTTCTGAGGTATCTGTTGTTATTTCTCCTTTATCATTTCTGGTAGACGATATTAGAGATTTTACTTTTCTGGTTCTCATTAGGTTGGTGAAAGGCTTGTCAATTTTATTAATCTTTTCAAAAAATAACTTTTTGTTTCATTGATCTTCTGAATGATTTTTTTTGTTTTCAATTTAATTTAATTCTATCCTTATTTTGGTTATTTCTTTTCTTCTGCTGGGTTTTGGGTTGGAATGTTCTTCCTTTTTCATCTTCTTGAAATGATCCATTAAGTTGTTGGCTTCCTCTCTTTGTGTTTTCTTGATGAAGGCTTCCAATGCTATAAACTTCACTCTTAGGACTGCTTTTGCAGTATCCCACAGGTTTTGATAATTTGTGTCTTCATTATCATTTTGTTCAAAAATTTGGTGATTGCCTTCTTAATCTCGTCTTTGACCCAGATATGATTCAGCCTAAGATTATTTAGTTCCCATGACTTTGACTAGGAATATTCCTGTTGCTGTTGAGTTCAACTTTTATTCCATGGTGGTCCAAAAAGATTCAAGGAATTATTTCTATATGTTTTAAATTTGCTGAGGTTAGACTTCTGTCCTAGGATATGATCCAATTTGGAGGATAATCCATGAGGTAATGAGAAAAATATATATTCAGTTTTATTAGGATAAAATATTCTGTGCAGGTCTGTCAAGTTCATTTGTTCTAGGGTCAGGTTTAAGTCTAATATTTCTTTGTTTAGTTTCTTCTTGGAGGATATATCCAAGACTGTCAAAGGGGTGTTAAAATATCTAACTATTATAGTGCAGGAAGATATTAAGTTGTTCATATGCATTAGAGTTTGCTTTATAAATTGAGGAGCATGCTGGTAGGGTGCATAAATGTTAATTATCGAAATTTCTTCACGTTGGGTGTTTCCCTTGACAAATACGTAGTGACCATCCTTATCTTTCTTTATCTGTGTTGGTTTAAAGCTAATTGTATCTGCAACTTAAACTGCAACCCCTGCTTTTTTCTGGTTTCCATTTGCCTGTATTTTAGAAGTCCATCCCTTCACCCTGGATCTATTTTTATTCTTTAAGGTAAGATGATATTCTTGAATACAACAGATATCTGGTCTGAGTTTATGTATCCAGTCAGCCAGCCTGTGCCTCTTTAGGGGACAATTTAAATCATTCACATTAATTGAGAGAAATGGTAAGCCTGGTTGTGTTTGGGGTATCGATTTTGGGATATCCAGTGGACATTTTTACTCCCTTTACCACTGCAGAAGTTGTGTTTTGTTCAAAAGTTTCTGGGTGAGTTTACTTTGGAGGTAGAGCATTGCAGTGGTTCATTGTGGAGGATGAGTCTAAGACTATCCTGGGGAACTGGTTTAGTTATGGCAAATTTCTTCAATGTGTGTATGTCGTTAAAGTATTTGCTTTCTCCATCACAAATGAAATTCAGTTTAGCTGGACACAGGATCCTGGGATGGAAGTTGTTTTCTTTTAGGAGATTAAAGGTTGATGACCATCCTCTTCTGGCTTGAAATGGTTCAGCTGAGAGATTTGCAGTCATTCTGATATTTCTCCCTTTGTAGGTGATGCTTTTCTTACATCTGGCTACTTGCAGAATTTCTCCTTTATCTTAACTTTGGCAAAGTTAATCACAATATGTCTAGGAGATGCTTTGTTTGGATTGAGTCTTGTTGGGGTTCTGAAACTGTCTGCTATCTAAGTTCTGTTTCTCTTGCAATGCTTGGGAAATTCTCCTCCAAAATCTTCTGGAGTAGAGCATCTGTTCCTTTTGGACCATCTTCTTCTCCTTTGAGAATTCCTATAAGATGAATGTTTGATCTTATGGAGTGATCCCACAACTCTCTCAGGGAATGATCAGTTTTTGCTCTGCATTTGTCTGCCTCTTTGAGCATTTGGGAACATTCAAAAGCTTTGCCTTCCGTTTCAGAGATCCTTTCTTCTGCCTGGTCAACTCTGTTACTGAGGGATTCTACTGTACTTTGGACCTCCTCAACTACTTTTTTGTTTCCTTGAGCTCTGCTATCTCTTTTCTCATTATGTCCATAAGTCTTTGGTGACTTTGTCTTTGAATTCATTCATTTCTTGAGACAACTTTAGAATTACTCTTTGTAATTCAATTTCTATCTTTTCTTCCATTCTACTAATCTTATTTGCCATCCATATTCTGAATTCTATTTCTGACATTGCAGCCATTTGTCTATACGTGGTATCTTCAGTTGTATCTCCTTTGTCATTTCTTGGGTGAGGGTTGATCTACTCTGGTTATTCATGTTGCCAGAGTTTTTCTGTTGAGTCCACACCATGTTTAATTTCCACCATTTCATTACTAGAACTGGTAAGGTGAGATTGAATTGGGGTTCCCAGATAGTAGAGACAGCCCCTTACCGGAGCACTAGGTTTTGTAATTGTGGCTTATCTCCTACAACCTTACAAAGGCCCCTTTCAGAGTTCTGGCCAGAGACTCTGAGGACCTACTTGGTGAGAAAGCACAAGTTAGCTCTGTTTTGATAGCCAACCTCTACCCTATCTTAAGAAGCCATAGTATTAGGTTTAAATCTCGGCCATGAAGAAATACAAAGAGGTGTGATGTCCAGCCCCCACTCTTTGGTTCTTTTCTATTACAGAACTTAAAAGGTCAACCTCAGAATGTCCCCGAGTGGATAACCCCACATGTGAGTGCCAATTAAATTGTCTCAGGCAGTGCAAACCCTGCTCAACAGAGAGGGATTCAAGGGTCTCCAATAGCACAATTAGAGCCAGGAATCCATGGCCCCGCCCACCAGACTTAGTCCACACTGTTGTCCACTTGTCTGCTTACAGGCCCAATTGGAGCCAGGGGCCATGACCCTGCCCACTGGTCTCAGTCCACACCCCACAAGCCTCTGCTTGCCAGACCAGTTGGAGTCAGGAGACCACATCCACTCCGGCCAGTCTCATTCTACTGCCTGGCAAGCCTCTGTTTTCAGGCTCTGTTGGAGTCAGGGCACCATATCCCGCCTGCAGGTCTCAGTCCTCAGCCAATAAGCCTCTGCTCACCGGCCCGCTGAAGACAGGGGACCAAGCCCTTGCCTGCAGATCTTAGTTCACACCCAACAAGATGCTGCTTGTAAGTTCTGTTGGAGTCAGGGGACCACACCCTTGCCCTCAGGTCTCAGTCCACACCTGGCACAAGTCCAGCAGGGCTAGGTCCAGCAGGGGCTAGGGACCAACCCTTCCTGCCAAACTCAGTCCACATGGGGCAACCAGTCTCCTGCTGTGGGTGCCATCAGAGCCAGGGATTCTGCACCCCATCCCGCTGGACACAGCCTGAAGCGAGGGTCAACACCACCACTCACCAGGTGTAGTCATAACCAGGGGACTGCTCCTCCTCCCACCTAGTGTCCCTTTCTTCCCACAATCTCTTTCTTCCCTGTTAGTCACAGATTCCGTCCTGATGTTTGCCTGTCCACACTATGCCCAGATCTATCCAGAAAAGACAAAACACTCTGTGCTCTGCAGGGGGCAGATCTTCAGACCACCATGTGAACATGGAAGGGGGGGAAGGGTGGACTTAGAGTTTGGACTTGTTGAGGAAAATATCTGTTCAATTTTATGCCTGGTGGGGTGGTGTCTAGGTTCATAAGCAAGACCTCCCTGGAGAAGGAGAGCTGGTGTTTAGTGGCTCTCTCCAGAGAGGTACAATGAGAGGTCTTTTGTTCCCTGCTCCCTTGCAGGTAGCCTTCAGTGGGCCTCCTGCTTGGGGGAGGGGTCTCCTATCCTCTAATCAATAGGCTTTGTAAGTGTAATTTGTTTTCTTGAATGTTCTTCCTTGGAATTACAGCTTTCTGATCTTTTTCTTGGCTCAGCTCCCTGACTTTGACTTCCTAGAGTCCAATTCCATCCAGTTTTTCTCCCTTTGGTCAGGAGCCTCTGCTGAGGGTTGCTACCAGTTGGCCATCTTCCCAGAATTCCCCAGTTAAGGATATTGAGATGAAATCATCCTGGATTCAAGATGGGCCCTAAATTCAAATTTTATTGTCATTATAAGAAAAAGGAGAGAAATATCACATATGCAGTGAGGAAGGACATGTGAAGACTGGGACAGAGATTTGTTTTATGCTACCACAAACCAAGGAATATTATAATCCATAAAACACTAAAAAAGGAGAGGATAAATACTTGACTAGAGCCTTTAGGGGGTGCAAGACTCTCTCAGCTCCTTGATTTCATACATCTGTTTTCCTGAACTATGAAAGAATATATATCTGAGGTTTTAAGCCCCCAAATCTGTGACAATTTATTATGGCAATACTAGGTAAGTAACATAAGAACAATATACTCTGTCACTGATTGTAAGAGTCAGTCTTTATCTTATTGTTTCATGCCTGTGAATACAATAATGATGGTGAAGATAAAGAAAAACGTGGCTAAAATTTATTATGTGCCAAATGATTATTATGTATTGGCTCATTTAATGCTCATAACATTCCTATGAAGTAGATATTGCTGCTAATTCCCATTTTATAGATGAAAAACTAAGAAAGAGAGAGAATAAAGACTTTGCTGAAGACAGTACAGTTAGAAGTAAAACACTTTGGGTTTATACCCAGTACATCATGCTTGGAACCTGGAAAACTATCAAAAATTTGTTGTTATGTGATACAAGCAGTTTCACATATGCATAGCATGTACATGGTCACTAAAAGTAGTCCTTAGTTTGTTAATATATTTATACAAAATACTGGATGTAATGACAAAATGGTGGATTGTGACATTGGTAAGATCCTGTTCATTGCAATCCTGGAGAGAGAGACCATAGAGCAATGGAATAAGGAATCAGTGAGAAATGGAGAATAATAAAAGAGAATGTAGAACTTGCATTGCCCCTTGCCTTAACAAGAAAATGAGGTTCATAAGTGAGACCTCCCTGGAGAAAGAGATCTGGTGTTTAGTGGCTCTCTCCAGAGAGGTACAATGAGAGGTCTTTTGGAAGTTCCATTCTTTTTGGAACTTTTTCTTTGAAGAGAAAGAAAGGGAGAGAGAGAAAGAGAGAGAGACCCCCCCATGGCTAAATGAGGTGAGGAAAGGGTCCAAAAAGGTCTTTGTAAATCTTTAATTTCTTGAAAGTTGAGCAAGTTTAAAAGTTAGTGTTCAGAAGCCTTCTTATCTCAGATTTAACCCTTAAATTTTCCCACATACTCATTTTTCTTCTTACCCTCTTGTTTTCACTTTAAATCTCATGAAATGCCTCCAATGGAATAATATGAGTTTTGAGCTCCATACATATTTATTATAGTAATTGATGAATATAAGAATGGTTAATCTTGTGTCAAGGAAATGCTGGCAATTCCTTGATTTTTATCTCTTGGGGATGCAATAGGTGGTTGAAATCTGGGTCTGATCTGGCTGGATAATACATGATCCGAGGATCCCAAGCTGATGACTGTGGGACAAATCTAATATTTTTTTCTCCAAATATATGAACATACTGACAATTACAGGAGCAGCCCTTAGGAAAACACTGCCAGGTTGAGTTAAAAAATATGCGTGCCTTCCTAGCCTGGGTCTGTCCGCTCAGAGGGATGATGTGAAACATCTTGTGAGACTGTGAGATAGCCATGAATATAGAGAATGTTCTGTTTATGAAACTTTAAACTCAAAGAATATCTAAGAGATATTTGCTCCCTACTCTAGATGTTTGTGTTCTCCTTAGAAGAAACAAAGATAAATGACTTCACAATGCCTCCTTAGCCCTGAGGCTCAGCCAGCCCCTATGACTGGGTTTCAACTTTTCAAGGGCCACTGAACTCCCACTCTATGCCATATACTTTAGGCAGGTTTTCTCATTAACTCCCTGGGACAGATCTGTAAGGATGGTATGGTTAGTCCCACGTCACAGATGACCAAGCTCAGGCTCATAGAGGCTAAGTCACCTCTCCAGATAAGTGGAAGGATTAGAATGAAGTTTCACTCCTCTCCTTCCCTGGGGGACCCTAGTAACTGAGTCCAAACTCCTACCACTTACCACACAACAGTCAGTAAGTCAAAAGACAGGGTGTTTCAACAAGAAAAACAACTTTTATTCAGAGAGCGAGCAAACCAAGAAGATGGAGGACTATTTTAAACTAGAGTGAACTTTATGCTCATTTTCTTGTTAAGGCAAGGGGCAATGCAAGGTGGGTTCCAAGAGGCAACTGACCACCACAGATATCTGGGATTCTTCAAGGGTCTATGAAAGTTGTGAAACTTCTTTGTTCTTGGTTGAAGTAGATCAGGCCACAATATTTCCATAAATTTTTAACATGGTATGGTTACTTATGCATGTGGGAGTGTGGGAAACCTCCACTATGCCCAAGAAGGTTAACTGAAAGATCAACTAAAAATTAGGGCAGATTAAAAGGAGAAAGATGTTTATCTACTGTGTGCATGAAGAGAATCACAGAGTGATTACTCATTGGGGGGCCGAAATTTATATCTTCTTCTTTCAGAAGGGAGGGAAAGATAAGGAATATAGGTAATTCTTTGTAAGGACAATAAATGGTTGCTAGGGAGGATTGAATAGTTATTTGGGACAATGTGAATGGGAGGAAATAGACTGACTTATAAATTAACCTGAGAGACTGGCATTTAAAATAATTTGAGCCAGGTATAGTTGCATTCTTGATCTTCTTTCCTACAAGTAACAGAAAAGGGAAGGGAAGTAAATTATTCTTGTTGATGGGTCCTTCTGGTTTATGAAGATACAGAGAAAGCCCTTTCTAAAGCTTGTTGATCTCTAAGGGCCTTTAAATTAAACTACTCTTTATACCAATGAGTCATATTTGGGGGTGAAATTTCCTGAGCTCCTTCATGTGCATACTTTCCTTCTCTCCCCAGCAGTTAGTTTTAGGAAAGGGATAGTTATCATTTTTGATCTAAAGTTGAACTAAAACCTAAATTCCTCCCTTAATTAATTGGTTTATTTGCAAAGCTAAACAGAATATTCTAGCCTAAGGGATATTGCTGCCAGGGGTCAGAAATAAAAATGGAGGTAGTCATGCTAAACCTGCCTTCCACTATTACACTCTGGGCAGCCTCCTCCTTAGAAGATGGGCTTCCAGGGTTTGAGAAATGGTCAAATTATACTCTTTTACTATTGGGGCCCTGTGGGTCCTCACTTTACAACCCTTCTCAGTGATGAAGATGGTAGTGCACATACAATGAATATTTATTGTTTTTGGAAACTACTCATTGTATTAAATTTTAAGGAGAGATAAAGGAGATTAAAAAAATTGAATTTACAGTGTATCTGCATGTGTGTGTATGTGTGTGCATGTATATGTATGTGTGTCTATATCTCTTGTAGTTGGATTACCCCACCTCACAGATGCTGCTTCATCTTTAGTTCAGACTGGGGCTGGATTCCAATCTCAGGTTTGGATGTCCTAGAAAATCTAGGATACAGAAGGACTTCCATGAGTAGGTGAAAATTTTCAGAAGACTCGCTAGTACCATTAAACCAAGATCCCCCAACTCTGTACTTCCCTTGCTGAAACCCTGAGACTGAGACTTTCAGAGATGTTATCTTGATTCTGATCACCAGACATCATCTAACTCCAATTTTGTTTTTTTAAAGAAGAGGAGTGCAGTACATTTTACAGAGTAGAAACTGACTTGGCATGGTTTATTTCACTATGATACCAATTCTGTTTGGAAAATTCACATGTATATTAAAGCAATTCTATTCTATTTGCTGTTTGTTCCAAATCTACATCACATTCACTGATATATCTCTTCCCTCATCAGTGTGGGTTAAGGTGTCCACACTTTAGAGGGCTCCCCCCAGAGAGCAGAGCATTCAGCCTCCATTACCCCACCCCTATACAGGCTTCTGAGACCTTCTCCCATCCTTTCTCTGTCATTCTCTCTCCAGGACGCTATGGACACAGCTGCTCCCATACTTTCTTGGTCACCTCCTGCCTGCCCAGCACTGCCTATGCCTATTCCCCTTGTTTCATCATATGGATTCCCAAAAGTATATGTTTTTATAGATGTAAAAAGAAAATCAAAGTCTTAAGGCCACCCACTAACTCCGTAAGCAAAAGAAAAGGTAAAAACCTGAGGGCTCAGGGCTTGGTGCCTATTGTTCAGTGGTTAGGGCACTGGCCACATACACAGGGGCTGGCAGGTTGGAACCTGGCCTGTGCCTGCTAAACAACAATGACAACAACAACAACAACAAAATAGCCAGGCATTGTGGCAGGCGCCTGAAGGCTGAAGCAAGGAAATCACTTAAGCCCAAGAGTTTGAGGTTGCTGTGAGCTGTGACGCCACAGCACTCTACCAAGGGCGACAGTGAGACTCTGTCTCAAAACAAACAAACAAATAAACAACAAACAAAAAACTGAGGCATATGTGAAGAATTGGCCCCACAGATCATTCTTTAAGGAAATTTCTTGCTAACCTACCATAAATAAGGACATGTAAGTTATACCTATGTCTAGCACCTGAAACCAAAGACTGTTTTATTCCGTGCTAATAATAAATTACAAGTTTATCTTATAGGTAGCAGAACTGGAAACAAGACAGAATCAAACATTCTTTCACTTACCCAGGGACATCTGCATAATTGATGCTTCCTTTACTCCCTTATTTTATGTAAAATGTTGATTTCTTACGCCTCCCTAGAAGGTAACCACTTCCTTACTAGCCTTTTTCCTTCTCTCTGTATGCCTTTAAAATGCTGAAGTTTTAGGGAGGTGCCTGTGGCTCAAAGGGGTAGGGCGCCAGCCCCATATGCTGGAGGTGGTGGGTTCAAATCCAGCCCTTCCATAAAGCAAAAACAAAAAATAAAATGCTGAAGTTTCTAACCTCTGTTTTGAATTAAAAGCCACAGATTGTCTGCAGTTCATGCCCTCAAAATCTTAGTTTAATAAACCTCCATTGGTTTAGATTTTGCTTCAGTCATTTATTTGGGTTGCCACAACCTTATTTTAGATTTGGCAGGGTTTTTTTTCAGGGACTATTAGAATTATTCTGTATATAGATTCATATACTGGGTTTAAAAAGAAGTATTGTTTTCTCTTAGTGGACATTTTCTACACGTAGAGAAGATTCATAATGTTGGTATGGTAGTGCCCTCTTGTGACATAAACCTGAACTGCAATGTGAACATCCCTGAACAGGAAGGTAGGAGGGAGGGTTGTGGCTCAAGTCCACAATACGGAGCTGTCTGGAAGTCTGAGTGCAAAGTAGACATACGCAGCTTTCCAGAATACTGAAGTATCCACACAAAAAAGTAAAGCCTTTTTTCTGTGCATGTGAGTGGAACAAAAAAAACATTTTTATTTTTGTGCTTTGAGACCTCTGAACAAACAGGTAGAGACACATATGAACAAAATGGAGCCAAGCTATTTATCATTGTAACATGCTTTTGTACTTATTGTGATTATATTTACATGTAAATACATTTCTCTGATAACACTGGAAATTACAAGACCTCTTATTTATTCATACCGATCAAATGTGTTATTGTATGGAGGCCCCCACATTAATTTTTCCAGGACTCTAGTGATGGAAATATAGTTCCTTTACAACATTTTCTATTACAAAGTATACTTATAGTGCTTGTTTATATACATTCAAATATCTTAGTAAGCATTTGTTTATAATAAGATCCTGAAAATGTCCTTTCAAAACTCTGGTAACTATAAAATTTTATATTAACATAATGAATTCAAAATAAAATTACTAATTTAAATACATAAATTAATAGTATGAAAGTACCTCTTCCTTCAGACATTAGAAATAATGAGAATTGTTATCAATAGGTAAAAAATTATCTCTCATCATAGTTTTCATCAAAATTTATTTTTATTACCTTCCAGAATTCCATTTCACATATGTGACTCAATAAATTTTCACAACCCCCTTTTATTTGGAGTGTTCTTATATGTCTATTGTTAACACTATGTTGGAGGCATCTTTCAGTCTGTGCACTGCTAAAACTGTGTAGTATATATGGCTTGGGCCACAACCCCTCCTTCCCACCTTCTTGCTCAATGATGTTCAAGTTGAACAGTTTATGTGGCCATTTGCACTGGTGAGCAAAATGTGTCATCTTAAGCACAGAAAACTATTTGGGGAGAATTCTAGTATTGTGATGACAAAACCTGGTCAGCATCTCAGGGTGTGTGTGTGCTGACAGCCACATTCATTTCCTCTGTGTCTTTCTGCTCCTTCATGGATTTGCTTCCCTTGCTCTCCCTTCCTAAATTCTAGACCAGAAAGAAAAGTGCAGAATTGCCAACATGGCAGTCCTTGTAACTAATCTTTATCCACATCCTTAACCGCATTCTGAAGAAAAACTTCTAAAAGAGAAATTGTGGATGCAAAGAAAGTACACCTTTGTAGCCCTTTGTTAGGAAAGGACACTTGTAAAGGTAGTGCCATTTGGAGCCACCAAGTGGATTCATGTGAGAAAGGCCACAGAGGAGCAAAGTAAGTAATAATACCGACATCTTGTCACACAGGGAAGGCCCTGGACTCTGTCATGGACTCATATGCTAGCAGTAGCACTAAGATAATGTTCAGGTTCATGTGCCTGTCATTTATGGTTTGTTAGGTTGCATATGAAACTAAACCCTTTTGAATTAAAAAATAGTGGCAATGATGATTATTTTTTCTTACTAGGGAATTTAAAAAATATTTTAAAGTATAGTTAACTATGATGACAATGAGAGAATTTCCATCTGTCCTGTTGGCAAAGTATAAAAAGAAACTATTGAGAATTACAATGTTGTGTGTGTACATGGTGGGGAGGAAATCTACACTGTCTTATATTGCTTATGGGGATGTCAATTAGTATAACCTCTTAGGTTAATATAGCAATTTCTATTAAAGTCTATCTATTTTTTATCTGTATATGTTTAGGTTCTGCTCCTTCAAGTAGTCATCCTCAGCATGATACCTGTTCTTGTGTTAGAGAGCACACAGTACTCATGATATAGGTCATATGGGGACTCCAGTTTTGATAGTATCAAGCCAAACACACTTCCTTACATTTACAAAGTAAGAAAATGTTTGAGAATGCCCTCTGACTTGCAGAAAGAGAGGCAGGACTAGTAAACTGGCTTCAGAGGTGAAGATACAGATTTCATTAGTGACCAGAGTCAGGAAAGCAAGACTTACTTGATTACAGTGTCTTGTGCAGTCCAGTGTCATATAGCATGTCAAGCTCTTCTTTTTCACATAGTTTAGGATGCTATCCAGCCAGATTATTTAACCCGCCTACACAATTGTTTTTCCAGGTATAAAGCCATGTAGAGATTATATCTTCTGTCTCCCAAGAATGCTATGGTAATCACATGAGATAAAAAATTACCAGTATTTGGGAGGGGCAGGTTGCTCAGTGGGTAGAGCACTGTCCCCACACACCGAGGGTGGCAGGATCGAACCTGGCCCTAGCCAAACTGCAACAAAAAATAGCCGGGAGTTGTCATGGGTGCCTGTAGTCCCTGCTACTCGGGAGGTTGAGGCAAGAGAATCGCCTAAGCCCAGGAGTTGGAGGTTGCTGTGAGCTGTGACGCCACCACACTCTACCAAGGGCAATAAAGTGAGACTCTATCTCTGAAAAAAAAAAAATTACCAGTGTTCAAGAAAGGTAAGTCACTTTTATGTTCTATCCACTCTATGACCATGCAGAAATGGTCATTCAATTATAAAATAATATAATGACTACATTTACTTAGTTCATCCAATACAGATTATATCAGCAATGTTGACTATAAAGAAGTTCTGTAAAAGAGTAAGCCCCTTCTCCTATAAATATGGAAGTGTAAAATTGAGAATGGGGAATAAGAAAAAGAGGAAATGACCTAAAGAAAAAAAATGGGAAAAGTGTTTTCTGTCTCTTTAAAACCTTCCCCACTATTTTTGGAAACTGAAATCTGCATTCCTGTCTTGGGCAGTGGTTGTGTGAGGCAAGGGAGTATTTTTTGTTCTTTGCGCTACAGAAAATGGGTTTAGAGGCTAGCACCTGGCTGGCTAGTGGAGGTGCAGAGGTGCAAGAGGTACAGGTAGGGTTCCCAGGAGGTGACAGGTCTTGGTTTTGTCTCCAGCAGCGATGGAAGGATAAGAATAATTAAGTGTAATTAAATAACAGCAACCTAGAACTGAAGAGACCCTCACTTTAAAAGCTCAGTGTTTCTGTTGATGTATGAAAAATTTGGTATTTTAAGATGAATAGTGTGAAATTTTTCCTCCTTTGCCAGAAAAGTATAATAAATTTCTCTTTCCTTCTTTTCAGTGGCTTGTCTGATTTTGACATAGCCTTTAGGACAAGTGCCAAGCTTTTGGTAACAATTCCTTGGAAATCACTGCTCCTTCCTTCCTAAGGAACTTTTTGTTCTTTGCGCCACAGAAAATGGGTTCAAAAGTGTTTCAAAGCACCTGGTCTCAAGGTCTCAAAAGTGTTTTCCCAGAAAGGATATCATTAATCCTAAGGCTTGTGCTTGGGCTGCAGTGCTCTAGTGCATTGTTTTTCTGCAAAGCCTCATCTTGCTTGATTACATTACATGTTTTTTTCTTGAAAATTGGCATAGAATATTAAAAGTCAGATGAGAAAGTATATGAAATAATGTTAAATGGATGAATAATTTTCTTTTACAAGCTCTATGGAACTGGTCCAGTGATTATTTTTCTCTTTTCTTTTCTTTCTTTCTTTTTTTTTTTTTTTTGAAACAGAATATCACTCTGGTGCCCCAGACTTAAGTTCCATGGCATTAGCTGAGTTCAGCAACATCAAACTGCTGGGTTCAACCAATCCTCCTGCTTAAGCCTCCCAAGTTACTGGGACTACAGGCACCCACCATAATGCCCAGCTAATTTTTCTATTTTTAGTAGAGATCTGGTCATGCTCTTAGGCTGATCTCAAACTCCTGAGGTCAAGTGATCCTCCAACATCTGCCTTCTACAGTGCTAGAATTACAGGTGTGAGACACTGTACCTGTCCTGTTTTTCTTCTTTCTAAATTATCTGATAAATCACTCCAGCACAGATAAATGACACTGATATCAATACATGTTGAAAATTGTACATTTTCTTTTTATTTAACATTTCCACATGATTGTCAGATAATGAGCAGAAATGGAAACTGAAATAGTATGGTTTTGGTGAACTTCCCTCTTTTTCTATGGTTTGTTATCTTGGATGAGAAAAGGATTTTCTTACCTTTGAAGGATTGGTGAAATTATGTTCTATTTTTTTTCCTCATGTTACCTTGTTTTAGATGTAATTTTGACTATAGTCTGTGAGTTTATGCATGTTAATATATTTTTGGACATGTCTTCAATTTGTTCTTAAACTTATTTGCAAAGAAAATTTTCATGGTATATGATTTTTAACTTATATGAGAATTATAACATAATTCAAATACTGCTCCATGGGATGAGCCTCCACTCCAATCACTCATGTTGAGTGATTAAGAGGTTGCTGCCACAAATTTTGCCCTGAGCCATATGGAAAGTTACATCTTCAGAGGTTTGCTAGATCGTATTCAGTCAGAACAAGGGATATTTATTCATGATGAAAAGTGTTTCTCAAAGAAAGTGTCCTGAAAGACTTTCTCCTGCTATAGGGATAGCCTTGGCAAGGAAATCACTTTCTTGAGCACATATAGATAGTGTTCCTTCAGAAGACAACAGCTAGATATGCATTGTAGTCCTTGGCCTTTGTGGCTGTCCCAGTGCAGCACATACTAGGTAGATAAGTTTTTCCAATTATTCCATTAAATAGGAAACTTGGGGCTGAGCATAATGGTTCATGCCTGTATCCCTAGCACTCTGGGAGGCCGAGGTGGATGGTTTCCTTGAGCTCAGGAGTTTGAGACCAGCCTGAGCAAGAGTGAAACCTCTGTCTCTAAAAATAGCTGGGTGTTGTGACGGGCATCTATAGTCCTGAGCCCAAGAGTTTGAGGTTGCTGTAAACTATGATGTTATGGCACTCTACCCAGAGCAGCAGAGTGAGACTTTGTCTCAAAAAAAAAAAAAAAATAGAAGGTCTACATACCGGGAAATCTAAGACACATTCTCCAGCATCACCTTTTAAGGAATAGAGTTGATATATTCTTTTTATAATTCCTCTGTCATAGTTTTCAGTTGGTTGAAAGCCCATATGAGGAGAAGGGACGTATTGGAGAGCATTTAAAGACCCAGGCATTGGGCAGTGCCTGTAGATCAGTGGATAGGGCACTGGCCCCATATACTTAGGGTGGCAGGTTCAAATCCAGCCACAGCCAAACTACAACAAAAAATAGCTGGGCATTGTGGTGAGTGCCTGTAGTCCTAGCTACTCAGGAGACTGAGGCAAGAGAATCATTAAGGCCAGGAGTTGGAGGTTGCTGTGAGCTGTGACAGCAGGGCACTCTACCAAGGGCAATAAAGTAAGACTCTGTCTCTAAAAAAATTAATAAATAAATAAAATAAAGATCTAGGCATTTTAGAATATAATCATAAGAATACTTGGGGTGCTAGTAAAACCCAGAAAGGGGATTAGACTTGAGAACCTACTGTAAGACCCACCTCTGAGGACAGAGCAGAATAACTGCCCCTGAAGGCAGCTTACAACTGAGAGTTTTGAAGGGAGAAATTATGGGCTGATCAATTCCTGTTTTTCATTCCAACTAATCGGATAAGTCATTTGTACAATAGATAAGACATGAGTGTATAGATGGGCTATAAGCGTTTTATTCATAAACATACCTCCACATGGAAGATAGGAAAGGAAGACAAGAATTTTCCCAAGAAAAATCATTGCATGCTTCAATCTACTTAACTTTCTGCCTAATTAATGCCATGAATATTCAAGCAATTCAAGGCCAGCTTCGGCAACATAGCAAGACCCCACCTTTTTCAAAAAGTAAGAACATGGAAAGGCATTTTTGAAGGTGAAAGACAAACCTACCCATGGCTTTTGCCATAGAAACCTGATGTCATAGTGGTGACTATGACAACATTTTCAAAGAGACCAACATAGCCTAATGTGTTTGTATTTCTCCAAGAGTGTGGGTTTCCCTGTGAACCTCTCTGGAGTGTGGGGAGATAAAGGGTCCCAAATCCAAGTTCCCTCATTCCTGTAGGAGACCAGCCCCCACACAACTTGTTGGGTGTCCCTAAAGCTTGGCAGTGACAAGAGAATGAAAGAAATAAAGAGACAAGGTAGGATTTAAAAAGAGTGGGCTTAGGGAACCATCACTAGCCAATGCAAGGAATAGTGAAGGCCCCATGTTTTGGGTTAACTTGGCATTTATTACATACATTATCTTCAAATCAGCAAATGAATAATCATTAAAAAAAACAAAAACAACACTGTATGTCATCATCTTTATAGTATTTACTACTTCAACTTAGTGACTTTTTAACTACTTCAGCTAAGTTGTTTTTTAACTATTTCTACTGTACTCTATATGTTATTTATAAACTAAAGAATTGGAATGCAGTCAATGGAACAAAGAACAAAGCTTAGAATCAGGATGCAAGAATAGACAACAGGTTTGGCCACACACACAGTTTCCATAGGAGGCAATGAAGTCTCCAGGTTCCTGCAGGCAGACAGGCTAACCCCATACCTATATCAGGAGATGGGGAGAAAGAAATTGTTCCTCTTATCTCAACCTTAAGAGGTTGTTCTTTTATCAAGAGCACTTGCACATACTACTCCTAGTACATCTAGCAATGGCTCATTATCACTAGAGATCTTTGTACAGGCTTTCTTTGGGGGGAAAAGCCAATCTTCAGTAAGACATTCCTTGTCTTTTTCTCCAAGACCTATGCTGCTGTTGTTTAGCAGACGTTTGGGGTTCATGATACACATCGTGGTCTCCCTGCATACATACTCTCTTCAGTATCCAAGTCCTCTATCTCTCCTTTGTCCCTTTTCTCATTTCCTGTATTCCCTTTCTAATTCTTAACAGAAACATTTCATAAAAATCCAATTTATGTGGGCACTTCAAGAGAGTGTCCTCTTCTGCAATCACTCCCTCAGTCTTGTTCTACCACATTTCCACCCACAAATTTGTACCTTGGAACTCAGGGCCCTATCATTCTGTGAGGGAGAGATGTGCAACTTCCTGACTCCAGTGGGGGTGGCATCCTGTTCCAGGGTGTCCTGGTGCTACTTTCCATGGTAAAGGCAGGGTGTGGAAGGATGAGACAGGTTACAACTCTCTCTGAGCCCAGCTTCCCTCTCTGTAAAACAGGCATAAGAATTATCACCACAGGATTGCTGGAGCCTCCAATGGCAATACCTACACAAGCCCATTGCTCTGTTATTATGGCATCGTGAATGTCTGCATAAATTCAGGCCACTTTTTCATTTGCAATTTTCTTGTTAGAGAATAGATGAAGAAAGAACAAAAAAAAGACCATGGAGAGAAACCCATTTTATCCTCTGTTTCTTTTTCTTTTTATTGAATCATAATTGTGTACATTGATGCAATCATGGGGCACAATGTGCTGACTTCACATACAATCGGAAATATTTTCATTGAACTATTTAACATAGCCTTCATGGCCTTCTAATCACTATATGAAGGCATTTATATTCTGCATTTAGTAATTTTCCCTTGTACCCTTCTAAGATGCACTGTAAGAATATGCTTTTTATTTATTTATT
>CAUYON010086072.1:0-15406 GCA_963573935.1 Arctocebus calabarensis | reverse complement strand
GCGCCTGTAGTCCCAGCTACTTGGGAGGCGGAGGCAAGAGACTCGCTTGAGCCCAGGAATTGGAGGTTGCTGTGAGCTGTGATGCCACAGCACTCTATCCAGGGTGACAGCTTGAGGCTCTGTCTCAAAAAAAAAAGAAAGTAGAAGAGTTGGGGTTGGGGACTAGAGCACGGGGAGTGCAAGCCTACGGGCATAGAGTTACTTTTGGGGGTGATGTAAGTGTTTTGGAATTAGACAGTGGCAATGGTTGCACAACTCTGAATATACTAAAAGCTATTGATTTATGCACTTTAAATGGGTGACATATGTCAATCAAACCGTCGAGAAACTGAAGAGAAAGACAGCAAAGAAAGGAAAGCCCCTGATTCAGGGGTGCGGTGGCGGTGGCCGGTTGGGGCAGGGGTCAGGTACAAAGGGCTGTCAGCCTGTAGTCCTTGCGCTGGGACTATCCCAGCCGCCACCCGCAGGCCCTGGGCGTTGTGGACCGTCAGCGGAGCGTCCGGAGCTGGGACTGCGAGCCCTGGACCCGGGTGCACCTGAAGGGTGGGCGCCAGGTGTCCTCGGGCGCACCCCGGAGGGTGAGGGGGTGTGGCGCGGGCGCGCGCGGGGTCCAGAGTTGCCCGAGGCAGCCGGCGGGGAGCAGGGGGGGAGGGGGTGGGGAAGGCGCGCGCCGTGGACGCGGCCACTGAGCGAAGGGGGTCGGCTTGCCGGCGGGGCCCCTGGGCGGCTTGCGGGGGCAGTGGCTGCGTGCTGGGTTCCTAGCCCCGGCCAAGGGCAGCCGGGTCTAGGCGCCCCGCTGCTCAGGCGCCCGCCCACCTCCCTGGGCGCCCCCGCCCGGCGCGGTGGTACGGTCCGGGCTTAAAAGGCTCCGCGGCCGCGGGCCGGCCCAGTGTGCGGGCGGTGGCGCGCTTGGGGCGCGGGGTGCGGCGGTGGGGCGCTAACGGGCGGTGTGGGGTTGGGGTGCGTCCACGTGGCCGGCTGGCGGGCACCGGGAACCAGCGGAGTCGCAGGGACAGGTAGGTGGGCGTCATCTTCGCTGTCTGCTGGGGACCAGCCCGCTGCGAGGTGGAGGTTTCGGGTATCCAGGGGTCCGTCTCGGCTTTGCGGGGCTCAGATCCTTGCCCTCCCCGTCGGGCTCCGGCCAGCCAGGCCCTCGGTGCTCTGCGAGGGTAGGGACTGCCAACCCAAACCCAGCTGCCCTGCCCATTGGAGACCCTTTGTCGCGGAGGAGCGACCCCTCAGAGAATTACTGCTGCACTTCCATGCACTCAGGTCTCTGCCATCTGCTGAGGGTGCCACAGGCAGGGTAGGGTGAGCCAGGCCAGCAGCACAGAGGGAGGCATTGCGGAGCTCTGGATCCGAGTCTCTGCGTGGGGCCGTCCCCTTGCTAGAGCTCTCTCCTGGCAGGACCGTGTGGCAGAGGGGTGGGAATATCTGTGATGCCCGAGGTTGCCACTTACAAGTGGGGGTTAGGGTGGGGTCTTGGGCTGCAAATCCTGCCTCTCCAGGTCTTCTTGCTGACCTGTCCCCAGCCTATCTCTAAGCCTGTCTTCCTGGGAGCAGGGAGGAGGACAGGGCAAGATATCCCCTCTCTTCTCTTTTGCCTTCCTTTCTTCTTGCTGTGGCATTAGAGGTCCAGGAGGCAGACCTGACAAAAGAAGAGAGATGATCAATTCAAGCTGAAACTTTGCAGTTTCAAGCCTGGCCTGCACCTTGTTCTAGGGAATATACTTTTTCCTTTCTCTCATCTGTGGCTCCTTGGTTTGGTTCCTCCGCATCCTTAGGCTGGGTCCTTCTGTTTCCCTTAGGGCTGGGCATGGAGAGGTGCTGAGCCCTGCCCTGTTGGCTGCCACGACACTGCTCTGCTGTCTTTGCAGCCTGGGTTTGGCTGGGTGTGGCCTGGGGGCTACAGAGTCAACACTGTTCCTATGGCCTCAGCCTCATCTCCCCAAGACCTCAACTGCATTTGGACGTTGCTCCTCTTCCATAAGGCTCCTGGGATTCCCGAGGGTGGGCTGGGTCCCCAGGGACTGTGCCCTCCCCAGCTAATGTCTGGAGTCATGTGGGGCTTTCGGCACTGTCTGGCTTTGCCTGAGCAGAGCTTGACTTATTTCTGTGTGTGGCTGTGGGGGCAGAAGACTCAGCTTTGTGTTGCAGGCCCTTAGGGCAAGGAGGCAGCTGGGCCCCTACAGGGGAGGCGGTAGTGCTGGGTCTAGTTTCAGGCCTTGATGCTCCAGACCTCTGTCCTGGATGATAGTGCCTCTCTGGGGTGGTGTCTCTGCCCCCATTTCCCTCCCCCAGTTGTGCTTATTCTCTCCCTGCCTAACCCCTTCCCTCAGCTCAGGCTAAAGGCATCTCTGTGGCCTGAGGCTTTCCTGCAATTGCTCTTCTGTGCAGCTGGTGTCCTCAGCTCCTGGATGTGTCGCTTGCTCGGGGTCTCATTTCCAGGAGGGCTTCCTGCCCTGCCTTTCTGAGCATCTGGCTGTGCTGCCCCCTTGGGTGTGGCCCAGCTGAGATGAGGCCTCCTGGCTCCTCTCCAGCGTGGGGGATGAAAGGTGACTGATGTGCCCTGTGGAGGCCCCTCCTCTCTCCCAGCCGCCGCACCATCTGGGGCTCTGGTGTGGCAGTGGGTGAGTGGTCTGGCCCTCTGTGGCATGGAGCTCAGCCTGCTGGGGGCCCTGGGCCAGACGGCACAGGAGGACGAAAGGCGGCCTGGGCCTGAAGACTCTGAATTCCACTTGCTGTGTCTCCTCAGGCCTGTCCCCAGGTGCAGCTGCCGGTCATGCCTGCTGTTTGCTTCCTCCAGCTGCTCCTCCTTGCTGTAGGCGGGGCCCTGGGCAACGGCAGGCCCTTCCGTGCCTTCATGGTGACAGATACCACGTTCACACACCTGGCTGTGCACCGGGTAACTGGAGAGGTGTTCGTGGGTGCAGTGAACCGAGTCTTCAAGCTGGCCCCCAACCTGACTGAGCTGCGGGCCCATGTCACAGGGCCCGTCGAGGACAATTCTCACTGCTACCCACCTCCCAGCATGCGTGCATGTGCCCACCGCCTGGCACCTGTGGATAATGTGAACAAGCTGCTGCTCATAGACTATGCGGCCCACCGCCTGGTTGCCTGTGGCAGCACGTGGCAGGGCATCTGCCAGTTCCTGCGCCTGGATGACCTCTTCAAGCTGGGTGAGCCGCACCACCGGAAGGAGCACTACCTGTCAGGAGCCCAGGAGCCTGACTCCATGGCTGGTGTCATTGTGGAGCAGGGCCAGGGGCCCAGCAAGCTGTTTGTGGGCACCGCTGTTGATGGCAAATCGGAGTACTTCCCCACCCTGAGCTCCCGCAAGCTGATCAGCGATGAAGACAGTGCGGACATGTTTAGCTTGGTGGGTGAGCCTCGCCCACCTGCCCCCTCTTTCACATGGTCCTGGCTCTGCCCCTTGGAAGAGCACTGGTCTGACAGGGACAGTCTTGGCTCCTCACTGCCTGAGGTGCAGACAAATAGCTGAGGGTGGGAAGATGGGCTGAGTTCAAGCTATGGGGTCCTGTCTGCAGGGAGACTGGTCACCCTGCCCTCTGCGGCCTTTCCAGAGTGGGCTCCAGCAGTCATCTGGGCAGGGATGGGGAAGCCGCTAGTAGTGGACTGTGGTGGGGGATGGGTGAAGCCGGGGTGGGAGTGGCTCAGGGCCTCATCCTATGCTCTTGCCTTGACCTCCCCAGGTGTACCAGGATGAATTTGTTTCTTCTCAGATCAAGATCCCCTCAGACACACTGTCCTTGTACCCTGCCTTTGACATCTATTACATCTATGGCTTTGTGAGTGCCTCCTTCGTTTATTTCCTGACACTGCAGTTGGACACGCAGCAGACACTGCTGGACACAGCAGGCGAAAAATTCTTCACTTCCAAAATTGTGCGCATATGCGCAGGGGACTCAGAGTTCTATTCTTACGTGGAGTTCCCCATTGGCTGCTCCTGGCGTGGTGTGGAGTACCGCCTGGTGCAGAGTGCCCACCTAGCCAAGCCTGGCCTGCTGCTGGCCCAGGCCCTGGGTGTGCCGGCCGATGAAGACATCCTCTTCACCATCTTCTCTCAGGGGCAGAAGAACCGAGCCAGCCCCCCCAGGCAGACTATCCTCTGCCTCTTTACCCTCAGTAACATCAATGCCCACATCCGGCATCGCATCCAGTCCTGCTATCGGGGAGAGGGCACGCTGGCCCTTCCTTGGCTACTGAACAAGGAGCTGCCTTGCATCAACACTGTGAGCCCCCACTCACCTCACCTGTCCACAGGCCAGTGTCTGGCCTAGGCTGACACTTGGCTTGGCATGACCCTGAGAATGGGCCTATACCCTGACCCCAATTTCTCCCTTTCGAGGATGTCCGTCCCTTCTGTTTCTCTCTCAGTCCTTCCTTCTTCTCTGCCCTTCCCAGTGCTCTGTGTAGACTACCACCTTCCTCCCCCTGCCCTTGTCCATTCCCAGCATGTTCCTCCATTTCCCCCATTTAACCTCCCTCCTCAGGCTCCAATTTCTGGCAGGGTCCTGGGGCAGGTACTCAGGTAGGGACAGAGGGAAGTGAGTTCTAGATCCTGTTCTCTTCTGTGATTGGGATCTGATGGCTCTTGGCCAGTGCTGTGTGCTTGCACCCAGAGCTCTGAGCCTTACACACATACCCTCTGTTTCTCCAGCCCATGCAGATCAATGGAAACTTCTGTGGCCTGGTGTTGAACCAGCCCCTTGGTGGCCTACATGTGATCGAAGGGCTGCCCCTGCTGGCTGACAACACTGATGGCATGGCCAGTGTGGCCGCCTACACCTACCATCAGCACTCTGTGGTCTTCATCGGCACACGCAGTGGCAGTCTAAAGAAGGTGGGCATGGGACTAGTCTCTGGGGTATGTGACAAGGGATGGCAGTGGGAACACATGGATGAGCCCTGAGACACTGTAGACAGGGCACAGCTGATAGGGGGAGACTTCCCAGGCTGGGCTCCAGGAGCCCCTCAGCCACCTACCCTTGCCAGCACCAGTGCTTCCTGTGGCCTAAATTGCTAGCTCCCTGTGGCTCTGGGGACAGAGACCAGACTTATTGTGCAGTCTCTCTGCCATAAGAGCTGGGGCTGGGGCTGTCATTGTTGGATCCTCAGTTGAATGAATGAGGGAGCTGATGTTACTGTAACCCAGTACTCTCTGGCCTGGGTGCATCCCATGCCCTGTGAGCCTCCCCATCCCTGCTGCCCGTGTGCTCTCTTTCTGGCTAACTCCTTTCTATCTCACTCTAAAGCCCAGAGAGAGCTTTTCCCCTGCCCCTGAAGTCCTTTCCCTTTGACCTCTGATCCCCTTGTGGGCACTGGGGTGGCAGTGCTGGTTAGGCCACAGCTTGCCCATAGGTAACAGGGCAGGGCTGCCGCTGCTTCCATTCTGGGGCTATGGACAAACTCACAGGCACTCAGACATGTTCTTAAGAGACAGAGTTCAGGACAGCCATGGGAGTTTTGTCTTGCTCACCCAGTCGGGATAGACAGGGGAGGATTTGTGAAGAGAGGTGCTGAGCTCCTGAAACCCAGCCTGCTTCTGTGACCCTTTTTCCATTTGTCATAGCTGCATTGAACTAAAAAACACACACTACATAATTCATCCACTCAAAGTGCATACTTCAGTCATTCTTAGGATATTTGTAGAGTTGTGTAGCCATTACTACTGTCTCATTTCAGGACATTTTCTCTAACATTTTTTGGTTTTTTGAGACGGAGTCTTGCTCTGTCATTCAGGCTAGAGTGCTGTGGCCTCAGCTTAGCTCACAGCAACCTCAAACTCCTGGGCTCAAATGATTCTCCTGCATTAGTCTCCCAAGTAGCTGGGACTACAGGCACCTGCCACAATGCCCAGCTCATTTTTCTATTTTTAGTAGAGACGTGGTCTCACTCTTGTTTAGACTGGTCTCAAACTCCTGAGCTCAAGGGATCCTCCTGCCTCAGCCTCCCAGAATGCAGGGATTACAGGCTAGAGCTACTGTGCCTGGCCTACAGGACATTTTTATCACCATAAAAACTGCCCTCCTTTATAACTATCACCCCTTCCCCACCCCCTTAACCTCTCTGTCCCCAAATGTTCTGGGATCCTTTTCTGGCCATGCACTCCCTTTCTCTGGCTCTAAGACTATGGGCATGAGAGCCGCAGGTGGGTTCCCAGGATTTAGCTCATCTACCACCTAGAAAGTCCCTGTCTTGATGCTATGGTGGCATCAGTCTGGCCCATCATTCTTCTGACTGGTGTTGTGGCTCAGGTGCGGGTTGATGGCTCCCAGGATGCTCACCTTTATGAGACAGTCTCCGTAGTGGATGGCAGCCCCATACTCCGAGACCTGCTTTTTAGCCCTGACCACCAGCACATCTATCTCCTGAGTGAGAAGCAGGTGGGCCCATGGTGGGTGGCGGTGGGTGGAGTGGCAGGGGCAGACTGGGTGCTAATATAGCTTCCCCAGGTGAGCCAGCTCCCCGTGGAGACCTGTGAGCAGTATCTGAGCTGTGCGGCCTGCCTGGGATCAGGGGACCCACACTGTGGCTGGTGTGTGCTGCAGCACAGGTGAGGGCCTTGATGGCCAGTGAGCAGCCGGTCACCTCTGGTGTGCCTGCCCTGCCCTTGTAGCCTCCCTTTCCTCCTCTACTTTCTCCTAAAAATGAACAGAACCTCCACCCTGAGTGATGTCCCTTGGACCCCAGGGGATGGGACATAGCTTAGGCTTGCGTTGCCTGGTACTATGAGATATCCCTGGACCCCCCCTTTCCTTCAGGGTCCCAGTTTCATCCACTCCCTGGGTGTTCCCAGGGCAGGTATGGGACCGGCTTTGGACTGACTCCATGTAGGTGCTGCCGTGAAGGGGCCTGTCCTGGTGCTTCTGCCCCACACAGCTTTGTGGAAGAGCTGAGCAAGTGTGTCCAGGTGCGGGTCCGGCCCAATAATGTGTCAGTGACATCGCCTGGGGTGCAGGTGAGTAGCGCAGAGGGTGTAGGGGCCTGTGTATGTGTGCTGGGGCATGCCCTGCCCTGAGCCCTCTGCCTCCTCAGCTGACTGTGGCCATGCGCAACGTGCCAGACCTCAGCGCGGGTGTGAGCTGTGCCTTTGAGGAGGTGATGGAGAGTGAGGCCGTCCTGCTGCCTTCTGGCGAGTTGCGCTGCCTTTCACCATCTCTGCAGGAGCTGCAAGCTCTTACCAGGGGGCATGGTCAGTGATCAGGGACTGCCTGGGCTAGGGTGGTAGCCACCTCCTGTTCCCAGATAGTGCATGATCACCCTTGGGCTTCTTGCAGGGGCCACACGCACCGTGAAGCTGCAGCTGCTCTCTAAGGAGACAGGCATGAGGTTTGCTGCGGCTGACTTTGTCTTCTATAACTGCAGTGTCCTCCAGTCGTGAGTACCTGGCTTGGCACTTGTCCCTACCCCTGGGAATAGAGGAGGCCTCTGGGACAAGCAAGACCTGCAGGCTAGGGACCAGGCATGGTGACTAACACCTGTAATCCTAGCACTTGGGTGGCTGAGCTAAAGTTTAAGACTAGCCTGAGCTGGGCGGCGCCTGTGGTTCAGTGAGTAGGGCGCCAGCCCCATATACCAAGGGTGGTGGGGTCAAACTGCATCAACAAAAAAATAGCCGGGCGTTGTTGTGGGCGCCTGTAGTCCCAGCTGCTTGGGAGGCTGAGGCAAGAGAATCGCCTGAGCCCAAGAGCTGGAGGTTGCTGTGAGCTACCAAGGGTGACAAAGTGAGACTCTGTCTCTTAAAAAAAAAAAAAAAAAAACTCACTTGAGCCCAGGAATTGGAGGTTGCTGTGAGCTGTAATGCCATGACACTCTACCCAGGGCGACAGCTTGAGGCTCTGTCTCAAAAAAAAAAAGACTAGCTTGAGCCAAAGTGAGACCCTGAGTCTAAAAATAGCCAGACATTATGGCAGGCGCCTATAATCCCAGCTATTTGGGAGGGTGAGACAAGAGAATCACTTAAACCCGAGTTTGAGGTTGCTGTGAGCTAAAATGCCACGGCACTCTACCAAGGGTGACAAAATAAGACTTTGTCTCAAAAATAAATAAATAAATAAAAGACCTGCAGACTGACTGTCTCTGGGGGTTTACCTCTGTCTCAGTAGCTATGAATCCTCTGAGCTGTGTCCTGGGGGAGGGGCAGTCTGACCTCCATTATTTCTGAAGCTGTCCCACCCTCCCAGGTGCATGTCGTGTGTTGGTAGCCCTTACCCCTGCCACTGGTGTAAGTACCGCCATATGTGTACCAGCCACCCCCATGATTGCTCCTTCCAGGAGGGCAGGGTCCACAGCCCTGAGGTGAGGCGGGCAGCACGTGCAAGGGGACTGGGCTCCATGGTGCGGGCTGGCCTTGGCTTTTTTGTGTTTGGCTTCTTAGTTTCTTTGAACCTCATCGAGGCTGGGAAGGGCCAGCTGGGCCTGGAGAAGGGTGGTGTTCCAGTGTGCAGCTGACAGGTGTTTTCCCACCAGGGCTGCCCTGAGATCCTGCCCAGTGGGGACCTTCTCATCCCTGTTGGTGTCATGCAACCTCTCACTCTGCGGGCTAAGAACTTGCCTCAGCCGCAATCCGGCCAGAAGAACTATGAGTGCGTGGTGTGGGTGCGGGGCCGGCAGCAGCGGGTGCCTGCCGTGCGCTTCAACAGCAGCAGCATACAGTGCCAAAATTCCTCGGTGAGGCCTAGGGACCCAGCAGTGGTGTGAGGGGGGCTGGTAGCCTCAGGTAGCTTGAGAAGGGCACCTTCTGACTCTCCTGTTGGGGGTTCTGAGCCTGGGGGAGGGGTGGTGGCAAGGATCTTGATGGGGCAGGGGTGACTTTGCATGTCCTACCTGGGGTCACATGGGTCCCTCTCACCCCAGTACTCCTATGAAGGCGATGAGTATGGTGACACTGAGCTGGATTTCTCTGTGGTCTGGGATGGAGACTTCCCCATTGACAAGCCTCCCACTTTTCGAGGTGAGGGGCAGTGCTGAGCCAGGGAGTCTGCCCCCTGAGGCAGAATTGGCACTGCCAGGGCTGGTTGGGGAGCCTTTGTCCTCCCCACTTTTCTGCCAGTGCCCTATCCATCAGCAGTACCCGTGTGCCCACAGCCCTCCTGTACAAGTGTTGGGCTCAGCGGCCCAACTGTGGCCTCTGCCTCAAGGCTGACCCCCGCTTCAGCTGTGGCTGGTGCATCTCAGAGCATAGGTGCCAGCTGCGGGCCCACTGTCCTGCCCCCAAGACCAACTGGATACACCCCAGCCAGAAAGGTGTACGGTGTAGCCATCCCCGCATCACCCAGGTGAGCCTCCCTTTCTGCCTGCCTACCACATGCTGGTCACTGGTGAGTCTGGACTGACCTTCTTGTTTCTCATTCTCTTCTGCAGATCCACCCTCTCATG
Source organism: Arctocebus calabarensis (assembly GCA_963573935.1). Classification (NCBI taxonomy): domain Eukaryota; kingdom Metazoa; phylum Chordata; class Mammalia; order Primates; family Lorisidae; genus Arctocebus; species Arctocebus calabarensis. Next base: position 6,004 of record CAUYON010086072.1, on the reverse strand, counting down.
GGGCCCAAGGAGGGAGGCACCCAGGTCACCATTCTGGGAGAGAACCTGGGTCTTGCTTCCCGAGAGCTAGGCCTGCGGGTGGCTGGTGTGCGTTGCAATTCTATCCCAGCTGAGTACGTCAGTGCCGAGAGGTGAGTCTGGCCTTGTGGGTGCCTAGGTGTCTGCCTGACCCAGCTGTCTCTGACACCCTTCAATCCCTAGGATCGTGTGTGAGATGGAGGAGTCGTTGGTGCCCAGCCCACTACCGGGGCCTGTGGAGCTCTGCATTGGTGACTGTTCTACTGACTTCCGCACGCAGTCAGAGCAGCTCTACAGCTTCGTGGTATATTGCCATAGCCCTTCCTTCTTCACCCCTTCGCCCCACCTGTGCTAGCTCCTTCCTCCCCTTAGGGCTGGCTGCTTCTCCCACAGAGCCCAATGTTTGACCGTGTGAGTCCCATTCGGGGCCCAGCTTCAGGAGGCTCCCGGCTTACCATCTTTGGTAGCTCCCTGGATGCCGGCAGCAGGGTCACAGTGACTGTGAGAGATGGCGAGTGCCAGTTCGTGAGGTGGGCCAGGGCCTTGCCAGCCTCACGCTGAGCATTGGGTGGGGTTTGTAGGGGTTGGTGACTGGGGGCCCTGGGCTACCACCTCTAAGTACCTGCTTGCCAACATAGGAGGGATGCTGAGGCGATTGTGTGTATCACGCCTGTCTCCACTCTGGGCCCCAGTCAGGCCCCCATCACCCTTGCCATTGACCGTGCCAATGTGTCTAGCCCTGGAGTCATCTATACTTACACTCAAGACCCCACAGTCACACACCTGGAACCCACCTGGAGCATCATCAAGTAAGACTCTGGGCAGTGTGCAGGGGCCAGGCCAGTGACTGAGGCCTTGGCATCACCTCCTACCTCCTTTGAGCCAAGCCCTCATTGGTAGAGGTTAGAGGTGTCCTGGCTGCACAGTACCTGGTACCTGGCCCCCACTGGGTGATCCAGGTCAGGGAGACCCTGGGCTCCCACAGCAGCCTTGATAAATCTCCAGGGCTGAATGGGGGACAATCAGGAAAGAAGCCTGAGGTCCCTCACCCCTGACCCTAGTGGAAGCACTGCTATCACTGTGAGTGGGACCCACCTTCTGACAGTTCAGGAGCCCCGGGTCCGGGCCAAGTACCGTGGCATCGAGACCACTAATGTGAGTATCAGCTGCCAATCCCCTGCTCCTGCTGCCTGTGGCCTCTTGTGCTGGGCTGCCCACCTTTGTCTTCACAGACGTGCCAGGTGATCAATGACACTGCCATGCTGTGTAAGGCCCCTGGGATCTTCCTGGGGCGGCCCCAATCACAGGCCCAAGGCGAGCACCCTGATGAGTTTGGCTTCGTTCTGGACCACGTGCAGACAGCGCGCTCTTTCAACCGCTCCTCTTTCACCTACTACCCTGACCCCAGCTTTGAGCCACTGGGCCCCTCTGGCGTGCTGGACGTCAAACCTGGCTCCCACGTGGTGCTAAAGGTGCAGCAGGGCAGGTGGAGGGAGGGCCAGGGAGGTGGAGACCCCGGGCTGAGCCTGTCCTTCACCCCCAGGGCAAGAACCTGATCCCTGCGGCAGCTGGCAGCTCCCGCCTCAACTACACAGTGCTGATTGGGGGCCAGCCATGTGCGCTCACCGTTTCAGACACGCAGCTCCTGTGCGACTCACCCAGCCAGACTGGCCGGCAGCCTGTCATGGTGGGTGGGGGTGGGAACACCACTTCAGGATGGTTTGAGATGGGTGGGAGGGCTAGCTCACCTCAGGCCTGTCCCTGCAGGTGCTGGTAGGTGGCCTGGAGTTCTGGCTGGGCACTCTGCACATCACAGCTGAGCGGGCACTGACTCTGCCGGCCATGGTGGGGCTGGCGGCAGGGAGTGGGCTCCTGCTGCTGGCCATTACCGCCGTGCTGGTCGCCTACAAGCGCAAGACTCAGGATGCGGATCGCACACTCAAGCGGCTCCAGCTGCAGATGGACAACCTGGAGTCCCGAGTGGCCCTGGAATGCAAGGAAGGTGCCTGAGGCAGATGCTGTGATGGGGCCGTGGGTGTGGGTCCTCCATCTCCTGCTTAGCTGTCTCCTCCTCTCTGCACCTCCCCAGCCTTCGCAGAGCTGCAGACTGACATCAATGAGCTAACAAACCATATGGATGGGGTGCAGATCCCTTTCCTGGACTACCGGACCTATGCTGTGCGCGTGCTCTTCCCTGGCATTGAGGCCCACCCAGTGCTCAAGGAGCTGGATGTGAGCCCCTACTTGGCCTGCCCACACCCCCTTCTCTACCCACCCCCCAGCACCTCCACCCTGAGACTCCCTGCTGTCCACAGACCCCCCCCAACGTCGAGAAGGCCCTGCGCCTCTTTGGGCAGCTGCTGCACAGCCGTGCCTTTGTGCTTACCTTCATCCACACGCTGGAGGCCCAGAGCAGCTTCTCCATGCGTGACCGTGGCACTGTGGCCTCACTCACCATGGTCGCCCTGCAGAGCCGGCTTGACTATGCCACGGGGCTGCTCAAGCAACTGCTCGCAGACCTTATAGAGAAAAACCTTGAGAGCAAGAACCACCCAAAGTTGCTCTTGCGCAGGTACCTGACCTCACCCTGCTCCTCTCACTCCTGCTGGGTCCTGCCTCCTTCCCAGGCCCTGCCTTTCCTAGGTCAGGGCCAACACACTTCTCCTGCCCTAGAACAGAGTCAGTGGCTGAGAAGATGCTTACCAACTGGTTCACATTCCTGTTGCATAAGTTTCTAAAGGTGTGTTTGGTGGGCTGGGTGGCAGGGGAAGTGATGTCAGAGGAGCAGCTGGCTTGGCTGCCAGGTAGGTGGCAAGCTGTGTGCCTGACCCTGGCTACAGGAGTGTGCAGGGGAGCCGCTCTTCCTCTTATACTGTGCCATCAAGCAGCAGATGGAAAAGGGCCCCATTGATGCCATCACAGGCGAGGCGCGCTACTCTCTGAGTGAGGACAAGCTTATCCGGCAGCAGATTGACTACAAGACACTGGTGAGCATGGGTCTGGTGGGTAAGAGGCGTGTGGTGGGGAGAGGCCTCATCTGCACTGACTCTTGGGTCCTCTATACCTTTAGACCCTATACTGTGTGTGCCCAGAGAGTGAGGGCAGTGCTCAGGTCCCAGTGAAAGTTCTCAACTGTGACAGCATCACCCAGGCCAAAGACAAGCTGCTGGATACTGTGTACAAGGGCATCCCATACTCCCAGCGCCCCAAAGCTGAGGATATGGACCTGGGTGAGGCCCCTGCTCACACCCTACAAGGGGGCTAATAGCTATATAACCTCAGCTGGCTCTCATGCACCCCACCTAAGCTCTGTTCTCTAGGAGGATTGGGCGCAGGGTCTCAGAGGACACCAGGCACAACCTTATGTACTGTCTGTGGCCCACAGAATGGCGCCAGGGTCGCATGGCCCGCCTCACCCTCCAGGATGAGGATGTCACTACTAAGATTGAGTGTGACTGGAAGAGGGTCAACTCACTGGCCCACTACCAGGTAAGGGGCTGAAGGCCCATTCACTGCCGGGGTCACCTGGGAAGTGGTACTCTGCCCTGAGCCACAGCAAAGCACAGGAGCTGTAGCAGTTCTGGCTCCTCCCTGCCCTTGTCCTTCCACTCATAAGCTCTACTCATGGGGCCTCGGGTGCACATACTGAAGAGTCTGTGTGGGTGGTGGCCTATTGGCTTCTTGACTTCATGCACTGCCCCCCCTCTCTGGGACCTCCAGGTGACCGACGGTTCTTTGGTGGCACTGGTGCCCAAACAAGTGTCTGCCTATAACATGGCCAACTCCTTCACCTTCACCCGCTCCCTCAGCCGCTATGGTAGGTGTGCTTAGCACAGTAGACGTGTGCCCTTTGAGGCTGTGCAAGTCCTCCTGGGGAACCCATGTCCAGGCAGCTCCGGGAGCCTCCCCAGGCTGTTCCCTTGGGAGTTTTCCAGTTCTGTAGAGTCTAGACATACGGTGGGCCAGCGAGTACAGATGGATTCCCCCAGGCTGCTGGGCTTCTGGGAGAAGGTGGAGACCAGCAAGAGGTAGGATGATGCTAGTGTCTCCAGTGGCCTAAAGGCCACACCTGGGCTCTGCTCCAGAGAGCTTGCTCCGCACAGCTAGCAGCCCGGATAGCCTCCGCTCACGGGCGCCCATGATCACACCTGACCAGGAGACGGGCACCAAGCTGTGGCACCTGGTGAAGAACCATGACCATGCTGACCACCGAGAAGGGGACCGTGGCAGTAAGATGGTCTCAGAGATCTACCTGACGCGACTACTGGCCACCAAGGTGTGGGCCTGCCTCTCTCCACCTTGGCCTCTGCACAGATGCCTTCTAGCTTGGTCGTGGCCTTGGGGTTGGCCTGGCCTACTGGGGGTGGGGTGGAGAGACTGGATTATTTGGATCCAGTGGGCCTTTGCTATAGGAACTCCTAGCCTGAGGTCAAGTCTGAGTCTGTCTCAGAGGTCCTGGCCCTACAGGGAAGCCCTGCTCTTTGCTAAACCTTTCTGCCCCACATTTGGGGATATCCTGACCTGGCTCCCTCCTAGCCTGTACCCTCTCTGCCTGCTCCACCAACAGGGTACATTGCAGAAGTTTGTGGATGACCTCTTTGAGACTGTGTTCAGCACAGCCCACCGGGGCTCAGCTCTGCCCCTGGCCATCAAGTACATGTTCGACTTCCTGGATGAACAGGCTGACCAGCGCCAGATCAGTGACCCTGACGTGCGTCACACCTGGAAGAGCAACTGGTACCACCCTGCACTGAGCTGCTGCCTCCTCTGGGGGTGGAGGGCTAGAAGGGGCCAAGGGCGTTGCCAAGACCCAGGACCTGTAGGGGAAGGCTCATGGCAGGGCTGGAGTTGTTGTCAGATAGGAGAGGGTGGCAGCCTGGCCTGGGGTCAACTTTTATGATGATGGAGGTGAACTCTGCTGGGCATCCAAGGTGGGATGGTGGCAGTGAGGTCTGCACTAAGGTATGGCTCTTTGCTCTCCAGGGCTTTGTGCCTAGTAGAGATGCTGGTGCCTTGGTGCAGGTGGTAATAGTTGTGACCATAAACGCTGCAGAGGGGATGAGACCAGCTGAGGACAGAAGTTCAGTAGAAACTTAGAGAAAAGGCTGTTAACCTTAAACTTGTCACTCTTGCCATGTCTGGGCAAGATGTGAGCTGGCCAGCCAGGAATAAGATGTGACAGGGAGCACACGTGGGAGGGGCCCCACAGGGCTGACTAGGGAGCCTCAGGCATGTGTCCTGTCTAGCTTGCCCCTGCGCTTCTGGGTGAATGTGATCAAGAACCCGCAGTTCGTGTTTGACATCCACAAGAATAGCATCACAGACGCCTGCTTATCGGTGGTGGCCCAGACCTTCATGGACTCCTGCTCCACGTCTGAGCACCGCCTGGGCAAGGACTCACCCTCCAACAAGCTGCTCTATGCCAAGGATATCCCCAACTACAAGAGCTGGGTGGAGAGGTGGGCTTTTCCCTGCTGGGGGTGATGGGGGCAGGAGCTGCTCTCCCTGGGCCGCCTCTCTGAGGCTGGCCTGGCAGTGAGAACAGGAATTTTGGCTTTTGTGATATCTGCCCAAGTGACCTACTCAGGGTCCCAACAGGTACTACCGAGACATTGCAAAGATGGCATTGATCAGTGACCAGGACATGGATGCTTACTTGGTGGAGCAGTCCCGCCTCCACGCCAGTGAATTCAATGTCCTAAGTGCACTCAGTGAGCTCTATTTCTATGTCAACAAGTACCGCCAGGAGGTGCGTGCTACCCCGCAGACCCCCAGTTGCTTGGCCCTGAGGGTGCAGGCAATGACAAAGTGTAGGGGACAGAAGGGACATAGATTGTTTTTTTTTGTAGAGACAGAGTCTCACTTTATCGCCCTGGGTAGAGTGCCGTGGCGTCACACTGCTCACAGCAACCTCCAGCTCTTGGGCTTAAGCAATCCTCTTGCCTCAGCCTCCCGAGTAGCTGGGACTACAGGCACCCGCCACAGC